>VMDO01023854.1:0-30817 GCA_007922755.1 Pedetes capensis
CTAAATTACACAGGCTGCCTCTGGCCTCGAACATGCAGTCCTGCCTCCACCTTCCAAGTCACTGGGATCGTGGGCCTGTGCCACTGCACCCAGCTTTACTGTCCTCATTGTAAAACTTCTGCTTGTTGTGTTGTTAGGTGCCACTGAGTTGGTGTCCGAGTCATAGTGACCCTATTTACAACAGGTGAAACACTATTATCAGTGCTTCTTTGTTACTCATAGGGTTTTCAATTGCTGATTGTTTTTTGGGAGTGAGTTGCCAGGTCCTTCTCCCAAGCCTATAGCACCTGATGTTCCCAGGGGGTCTCCTATCCAAGTACTAACCAGGCCCGATCCTGCTCAGCTTCCAAGATCTGACGGGATCAGACTTCACAGTGCTCAGGCTGCAGCCATATGTTTGGTACAGTAACACTCATTTAAGTTGCAAATGGACAAACAGGTATGCCTTGCGATCTGACTTGGAAAGCGAGTAGAGTCTTAGTTCTGTGAGTTATCCTTCATCGTCCAAAATGCAGGTCCCAAGCATATTGCAATGGTGGCTTCAGAAAGCCCCCTGGCATCTGTGGACGGAGGTGGCTCTCAAGGGTAGCCCTCGCCCCTAGCATGCGTGAGGCCCTGTGATACATCCCCAGCACCACAAAGAAACAAACAAAAAAGCTGGCATCTGATTCTCGCTGTCCAAACTCAGGAGCCAAATAGCTTCTGATAGTGGGGACCATTTGCTTGCATTCTGGGACTTTGCACCCCACATTTTTCCTGAGAAAGGTGCACAATCAGACGGTTCAGAGACAGCTGCTCGGACCACTGGAGGAGAGATGTGTAGGTCCCCTTTATCAGATGGGAGAAGTGAGGCTCCATGGGCCTCACAGGGCCCCCAGAGACAGCTGCTATCACCTGCTTACTGGTGATGAAATTGAGGCACAGAGAGGCCCAATAGCTCCCCCAATGTAACAGAGCTATAAATGCCAGAGCAGGGCTCAGCCCACCTGGGTCTAACCCCAAAGGTGCTGTTTCCATGCACTTCCTGAGGTCCCTCTCATTCTCTCGCGAAGAAGAGCTTGGCAGAGGCAGCCCTGCTGCCCAGTTCCCTCTATATCTGCAAGCTCCAGCGCCTCCTCAACCCCGGAACATGCGCACCTGCCCAGCCAGCTCCTCCTCAGCTACGCCTCAAGGTCAGCCACTCCAGGGACTGCAGTAGATCCTGAGGACAGCCCCACAGGGAACTCTCTTCTGTGGCCAGGACTCTCCGCCGAGGGCCAGATACATAGTAGGTGCCCAGCTAGTGACACAGGAGCAGCTGTCTGCCATGCATGAGGGTGTGGGACTGGGAGACCCCGCAGATCCCTTGTGGCACTGAAACCCTATGATGACCTTGGCTTCAAGGCAAGCGAATGTGAGGCTGACCCTCAGGCCAGAAACCAGCCCCTGAGGAATGAGGCCGGGAGCTGGGAAAGAAAAGAGGAGAAAGAGCACAGTGACGGGGGTAGGGGCTTCTACAGGGCTATCGTCCCCCTAGTTAGCCCCTGGACAGTGACAGCAGAGAAGAACCAGGAAAATGGTGGCAATGGGAAGTGGAGGGTAGAGTGAGGCAGAAAGGTGAACATTCAGACCCCACTGGCTTTCCAGAAGGCCCCTGCTGGGTGCTGTGGTGCACGCCTGTAATCCCAGCTACTCAAGAGGTGGACGGAGGCAGGAGGATCACAAGTCTGAGGCCAGAGGCGGCCTGAGGGCATAACTTGCCAAAACCCTGACTCAAAATGAAAAATAAAAAAGGTGCTAGGGTACCGCTCAGTGTTGGAGCACTTGCCCAGTTTGCATAAGGCCCTGGGTTCAAACCCCCAGTATTGCTAAAAGAAGAAAATGAAGGAGGAGGTGGTGGAGGAGGAAGAAAGCCCTGAAAGCATGGGCTACATGGGTGCCCCACTTGAGGAGGAGGTGCTCCTTCCTCCCTGACAATGGCCAGACCCCAGCTGGTGCCTCCCATGCCCTTCCACGGGTTCTTTTGCTTGGCCTGGGCAATTCCTGTGATCAGGGTTTGCTTGGTGGTCAGGAGGAAAAGCGTGTGGTCCACGAGGCCATGACCAAGACCTATAACCTGAGTCTCACTCCTTAGCCGCCTCCAAGCAGGTCCTTTGGAGGCCATGGGATAGTTCCAGGGAAGACGCTCCTGGAGCGTCTCCAGCTACCAGGCAGTGGTCATGGGCTCTCAGCTGACGGGGCCTGCAGGTCTCAGATGCCAGTCATGTGGGGTGGCTGAACCCTTGGGGGATGTAGAGCCCCACAGCTCAGGGATGGAGGGTGTAGAGAGTGTCATCTTCCCCTAATCCTGACCTGCCCGCAGCAGCACATGTGCCTCAAATTCACGTGCAGTCACTGTCACCTCAGACACAGAAGCATCCACACACCGACCTCTTCTCAGCCACACACGTGCACACGGCACCTGAGCAGGCCTGTCTGCACATGTGCACGGGACAAGGGCCAGATGCCCCCCTTCCTTTCCCTGTCCCGCTTCTTCCACCCTGGCCCTCTCTGGCCCATTCTTCCCCACATTGGCCATCTTTCCCAAGCCCAAGCCACCCCAAGAGTCTTTTGGGAATCCTCAGGCCAGTGGCCTAGCTCACTGCAGGATGAGGATTTCTCCTGTCTACTCCATCCTGGTCCTCCAGCAAGCAGCCCCTCCCCTGAGTTGGGCCCTCCCAGCCTCCCTGATCACACACACACCGCACCTAGGCTTCCCCCAGGGGCCTGCTTCCGCTGCACTATCCCAGGATGCCCTGGTGCTGCCCGCTCTGGCAATGACTTTTGGAGCTTGGGATCTGCATGGAAAACCTTGGTGGGCTGAAGCCAGAAGGAATCAAGACGCCAAAAATGCACATTCAGGAGCTCAGCCCACCCTAGAGCACCTAATGGTCACAGACACAGCCCCCGACTGAGTCCCGACCCCCACCACAGCTGAGCCCTGACCCAAGCCCAGCCACAGATGGAGCTTTGACCCAGGTTAGAGATTGTCCATCAAAGCTGGGTGATAGCCAGAGGCTTTGACCCCAGCCTGAGACTAAAGCCTGACCCTGACACTGACCCTAGCCTGTAGCCTGACCTTAAACCCAAAATGAACACTTGTCATCCTTGATCTTGGAGACAGACTGGACCCTAATCCTGAGCCCCAGAATAAATACCAACCTTGATCATAGCCTGAGCCCTGATCCCAGACTGAACCATTATTTTACATTAGGAACAAACTCTTGCCCTATCTCTGCCATTGTCTATAAACAGAGAGCATTTCCAAACCCTATAACCCTCATCCTAATGCTAGACTGCCTGCAGCCGTACCACTGTGGCATCTCATCCTGTCAGATCTCGGCAGCTAAGTAGGGTCAGGCCTGGTTGGTACTTGGATGGGAGATCACCCGGGAACACCAGGTGCTGTAGGCTTGGGAGACAGACCTGGCAACCCACTCCCAAAAATCAATCAGCCATTGAAAACCCTTATGAACAGGAGAGAAACACTGACAATAATGTTTCGCCTTTTGTATGCGGGGTTGCCATGAGTCGGATACTGACTTTACAGCACCTAACAACAACAACAACAATGCTATACTGGCCCCTTAACACGGCCTAGCCCCTGAGCCCTGATCTAGACTGAACACTTATTCTCTTCCAAAACAAACTTTTATCCTCGCTATAGACTGAGCTCTGATCCTAGCCATAGCCTGAACCATGATTGTGACCCCAGACTGAGCACTGATCCTGATCCTAGACTGAGTCCTGATCTAGTGATATCCTGAACCCTGAGCCCTCAAGCTAGCTGTAGCCCGAGTCCTGTCCCTGAGCCTGTCCTCTCAGAAAATTCTGCCATCAGCCCTTTGAGGGATGGCCCCTCTCTCAGTCCTGGCACAGCAAGCTCCTAGCTGAGACCTAGGAGGATCAGGGAACTTTCTGCTGATCCACTTAATGGCCTTGTTGTATGGCAGGAAGGCAGCGACTGTATTTCCCATTTCACAGGTGAGGAAACTGATTCTTAGGGAGGCTTAATTTGTTCTGTGGGATTCTACTGAATAGAACTGGAGTTCAGAGGAAGACGTAGTAGGAAAACTAATTTCAGAAAGAATGTCCCCAGAGTCTGGGCTGGGCAAGGACACGGCATGCCATGAGAAGTGACCTCCGTGGCCCTGGAGGTATGCCAGCAGAGGCGGTGACTTCTTGGCTGGTGCCACAGAGAGACCCACAGGAAGTGGCTGGGAGGGGACCCTCCATGCCTGAGATGTCCAGGGGCTTTGCAACTCCTTCTGGGGCCCTGAGTCCCTCCACACTCGCACCTGGATAAGCCGGGGCTGCCAGATCTGGAAGGGTCCTAGAGCCAGCCACCTGAGGAGGGAGAGTCCTGGCCAGAGGCAGGACCCACTGGGACCTGGTGGCAGAGCGGGGTGGGACTCAGGCTCCACCCTCCCCCAAGCTCAGGCTCTTCTATTCCTCTTCCCCCAACATCTGTCCCAGGCCAAGATGAGAGGCGAGGCCCCCAAAGCCAAGTTGGCATTGGGCACTGTCACTCTGGGGGCAGTTCAGGGCTCTCTGTCCTAGCGTATGTCCCCTACTTTGCGCAGGCTCAGAAGCAGACTCAGGACAGCAAGGATCCTCCGCCATTCCCAAAACGCCACAGCAGGCTTTCTCCCCTGGCACCTCCTGCGTCGCGGACCTTAGACACCAAGAACCTAGAGCGGTAAAGCTGGCTGCCTGAGTTGCGCAGCCAGGCAGGGCCACATCAGGATGCGGACCCTGACCCTGGACGGGCCCCACTGTGGCACAGACACACAGCTGCCTGAAGGGGGGCTGGAGGATGGTGGGGGGACCTGGTGCCAGGCGGCAGAACCTGGGGTGGGGGGCTGGCTGGCCCCTCGCGCCCCCCCCCCCCCCCCGTACCCCTGCCTGGCTCCATGCAGCCTGGCCGCCCAGCTGCCGGCACATCCGCCCAGGCCCAGACATCAATCCACACCAGGGCCCTTGCTCCGCTCTTTCTTTGCTGCCCTCCTCTTCCCTCCCCAGCTTCTGTCTTTTTTTTTTTTCCCCTCTCTCTCTCTCCTCTCTCTCTCTCTCTCTCTCTCTCTCTTCCAACATGTCATTACAGTAGAAACAAAAAGCGCGGGGACAATGCGGGCATTGATGGCGCCCCCCTCGGCCCCTCCCCCCGCCGTGCGTGCCAGCACTCTTTCCACCCACCCAGGGTTGGAACCACTGCCAAAGGAGCCCTGCTCATAAACAAGAGGAACCAGATAAACCAGGAACACAATAGAGGGATTTGTTGCACTTAGAATGGTGGGAACAATGTCAACGTCGCGCGCAGCTGCTTCTAAGCCCCCACCCCACGAAGTCCTGCCAAGCAGCCCCCTCGCCCCCAGCCCCTCTGATTTATGAAAGGTCAGAGGGCATCATGGCTAAAGGGCCCCTTCCTCGCATCCCTCATTAACCCTTTGGACACAATGGTCCCTTCTCTGAGAGGTGGTGCCTGGGGGCTGGAGTCATGCACGGCACTTCCTGGAGCATCCTTGGGGCCGGCTCGTGGTGGTGCAGAGGGAGGAGTGGGCTCTGGGTTGCCTGAAGGACAGGGCTTCCCCCCTTCCCAAGTGACAGCCCCATTGGAGGAGGTCTTCTTGGTGACCCTCAAGGGTGTGGCCAGAGCCCTCAATGGCTTGACAAGATGGCAACCCAGGCTGGTGCCCCAATTGTGGGTTTAAGGGCAAATGTGGTTCACTGAAGGACAGTGGGTGCTAAGTCCCTGTCTAGATGTTTAGGAGCCCAAGGAAGCAGGCCTGGCACTACTGGCCCTGGTCAGAGAATGGGAAGGATGGCAGGAACAGAGTTCCAGGGGCAGGTGACGCTTGAGCAGAGGGAATGGCACAAGCAAAAGCATGGCAGACCTTTCTGGACAGACCCCCTCCTCCACCACTTGGGAGCTGCTGCAGCTCCCTTGTTAGTGGAATGGAGATGGTAGGGATTATTTCCCAGGGCACATGAGAAGAGTAAATGAATGAATAGCGCCGGTCGCAGTGGCGCACGCCTGTAATCCCAGCAGCTCGGGAGACGGAGGCAGGCGGATTGCAACTTTGAGACCAGAGGCCGTCTGTGTAACTTAGCGAGACCTTGCCTCAAAAAAAAGTGAAAAAAAGGGCTGGGGGCACAGCTCAGTGGTCCAGCACTTGCAAAGCATGCAAGTGCCAGGCCCTGAGTCCAAACCCAAGTACAGCAAAAAAAAAAAAAAAAAAAAAAAAAAAAGAGTAAATGAATGAATACAAGTAAAATACTTAGAACAGAGACGGGCCCACGGTGAGGTGCACACTTATGAGGATTCTCATGCCCCCCCATCCTCATCACAGCCCTCACAGATGGGCTGTTGAGGCTGAGACTCCCCTGAAGTTATATAGCTGGCATTTATGGAGCCAGGATTCCAATCCAGGCCTCCTAACTCCAAATCCAGGTATCCAAATCCTGCTTATTCAAATGCTTTGGGGAGGGGGGACCCAAAACCAGGAATCTTGGACGGAGGGAAAGAGGACTGCTAACAACCTCTTCAGGGCTGGTGCCAAAGCAGCCTGTCTTCATTCCTAAAAACATCCCATTGGAATCTTCTCAGTCCCTTCATGTAAATTTAAGCCCAAACTGTTAAGAGGAAGACTCAGGGAAGTCACCTGTTCGGCCACTTCTCACCTCTGCTGAACAGAGGCCCACTGACAACACCCCGAACACCTCTCTGTCTCCCCTAAACCATCCCCATCATCCTCACTGTGGACACCAACTCTTTGTCTAACAGGTCAGTGTTCATAATGACCAATTCATTAGGAAATTCTGTCAGCTCTCTACCTTCAAGATGCATCCACACTGTCTAATCTTACTTCCATTCGACATTATACTAGAAGTCCTAGCCAGTGCAATTAGGTAAGAAAATGAAATAAAAGATAGCAGATTGGAAAGAAAGAAGTAACACTATATTTATTCACAGACAACATAATCGTCTGCGTAGAAAATACTAAGTAATCTATAAAGAAATCTACCATAGCTAGTAAGTGAGTTTAGTAAGGTTGCAAGATACAAGGTCAATATGCAAAAGTCAATTGTATTTCTATATCCTAGCAACAAACAGAAATTAAATTTTTAAATCTTTAAAATAGTATCACAAAATATGAATTTTTAGGGATAAATGTGTATTATAAATATATGTCATAATGACACTGAAGAAAATAGAGAAGGAAGGAGCTGACCTAAATAACTTTGTGCAATGGTATTTTTAACTAGATATTGGAGGCTAAAGGGAAAAAGAACTACATATAAACACTGCTAGGTGGTAAGTTTATTCCTGACAAAAGTGTAGGTTAGCAATTCTGAAACCATTTTCCATACATACTAAGATTGAACAAATGTGTAAATACACTATAAATAATGAGAGCCAAGTTCCTCACTGTTGGAGAAGGAAATTGTAAGTAAGCAATGAGGGAAGCTAGAATAAACCCTGTGGTCCCAGAGGTGGAGCTCAGTTTCCCTCTTCTTGAGTGTACACTGGACTTAGTAAATCACTTCTAACAGACAGGATAGGAGAATAGTGTCTTTATCGGGGAGAAGCCTGACACAAATTACCTTAACTAAGTGGCCAAGATTGATATCATAATCACTATAGCATAGTGGTATTAGTTACCCCCTAAGACAACAGGTTGAGAAGGGCACATAACCTCTGTGGTGTTATTTCCTCAACTCTGTACATCTGTGGTGTTCTTCCCCAAAATCCATACCCTCTGCCTAATAAGGAGAAAACAGTGGGAAAAGAAATTGAGGGACATGCTACAAAATGCTTAACTCTTCAAAAATGTCAAGGTCATGACACACAGGGAAGACTTATAAAGGAACTGTCAACAGATTGGAGAAGACCAAGGAGACATGACAACTGAAGGCAAAGTGGGATTCTAGCTGGAGTCCTGGAGCAAAAAAAAAGATATGAGTGGAAAAACTGCAGAAATCTGAATAAAGTCCAGAGTTCAGTTAAAAGTGTTTCATCAATGTTAATTTCTTAGCTTTGAAAATTGTCCTGTTATTATGTAAAATGTTAACATTAGAGGAGAGTGGGAAAGAATACATGTTGTTGTTTTTGTTAGGTGCTGTCGAGTCAGTGTCTAACTCATAGTGATCCTGTGTACAACAGATGAAACACTATTGTCAGTGGTTCTCTGCTATTCATAGGGTTTTCAATGACTAGTTGTTTTTTGGGAGTGGGTTGTCGGGTCCTTCTCCCAAGCCTACAACACCTGGTGTTCCCAGGTGGTCTCCCATCCAAGTACTAACCAGACACTACCTTGCTTAGCTTCTGAGATCTGACAGGATCAGATGTCACAGGGCTACAGCTACAGGCAAAGAATATATGGGCACTTTTTATTAATCTGTTATGGTTTGGATATAAAATGTCCTCCACAGGCTCACGTGTTTGAATGGTTGGTCCCCAGCTGGCAATACTATTTTGGCGAGGTTGTGGAAACTTTGGGAGGTGGGTCACTGGGGAAAGTTGATTACCCCTGGCTGTTTCCTGTCTCTCTTGGCTTCCTCTCCCCCATGATGTAAGTGCTATGCCATGCCTTCTTCACCATGATGGATTGAACCCTCTGAAACCATGAGCCCAAATATATCTTTCCTCTCTTTTAAGTTCCCTGTTAGGCCTGCAGCCATAAAACTGTGGCGTCTGATCCCATCAGATCTTAGAAGCTAAGCAGTTAGTACTTGGATGGGAGACTGCCTGGGAACACCAGGTGCTGTAGGCTTGGGAAGGACCCAGCAACACACTTCCAAAAACAATCCGCCATTGAAAACCCTACGAATAGCAGGGAAGCATGACAATAGTGTTTGGTCTGTTGTACATAGGGTTGCTATGAGCCAGACACTGACTCTATGGCACCTAACAACAACAAAGTTGCCGTGTCAAGTAATTTGGTCACAACAATGAAAAGCCAATGAATACAACTGCCTTCCTTCTGCAAATTTAAAATTATTTTAAGGTAAAAAGTCCTTCTGTAAATTTAAAAACATTTAAAAGTAAAAAAGTAGAAGAAAATTTACCAGTTAAAATAGCATAAAAATATGATATACTTAAGGATAAACTTAATAAAAGATGTGAGGACCTATACATGAAATCTATAAAATAAACCGGGTGCAGTGGTGCATGCCTGTGATCTCAGGGACTCAGGAGGCAGAGGCAGAAGGATCGCAAGTTCAAGACCAGAGGCAGTCTGTGTACTTTAGCGAGACCCTGTCTCAAAAAAGTAAAGAAATGGGCTGAGGGTGCAGTTCAGTGGTCCAGCACTTGTAAAGCATGCAAGCGCAAGGCCCTGGGTTCAATCCTCAGTACCGAAAAAAAAAAAAATCTATAAAATATTACTGAGAGAAATTAAGGAATAAATAAATGCAGTGATCTATCACATTCATAAATCAAAAGATTCCATATTTTTATGTAGCAATTCCTTACAAGCTTTTTTTTTTTTTTTTCCAATTACTAAGGTTAGGTGTGGAGGTACATGTCTATAATCCCAGCCCTCAGGAGGCTGAAACAGGAGGATTGTGAATTCCAAGACAGCCTGGACTACATAGAAGGATTCTGTCTCAAAAGAAAAAAAAAATTTAATAAACTGGTTGAGAAATTTGTATGGGAATAGTCAAAACAATTTTGAAAAGAATTATAAAGTTGGAGGATTTATACTATCTGACCTCAACACTTTCAAAGCTACAAGAATCAAGAGAGTGTATCACTGTCATACAAAGAAATACACCGATCAGCCGGGCGTGGTGGCGCACGTCTGTAATCCCAGCGGCTTGGGAGGCGGAGATAGGAGGATCGCAAGTTCGAGACTAGAGGAAGTCTATGTAACTTAGTGAGACCCTGTCTCAGGAAGTAAGGAAAAAAAAAATAAAAGGGCTGGGGGTGCAGCTCAGTGGTCCAACACTTGCAAAGCATGCAGGCGTGAGGCCCCGGGATCAGCCCCCAGTACCACAAAAAAAAAAAAAAAGAAATACACCGATCAACAGGAAAATAGATAGCCAGAGAATAAATCTATCTTTGTAATCAATGAATTTTCAACAAAGGTGCAAGAGACAAGTCAATGGGGGAAAGAATAGTCTTTCCAATAAAAAAAAAAAGCATAACCCTTATCTCACACTGTATACAAGAAAAAATTAACTCCAAAAGGATCATAGGTTTAAGCGTACAATCTAAAACTGTAAAACTTCCATAGGAAAATATAAGAGAAAACATTTGGTGCTGGATGCAGTGGCACAAGCCTGTGATTCTAGCCACTGGAAAGGCTGAGGCAGGAGCATCATGACTTAAAAGTCAGAGGCAGAACTGCATAATTTAGCAAGAGCCTGACTCAAGATAAAAAAGAAAAAGAGTTGAGGATTGCAGCTCAGTGGTAGAGCACTTGCAAAAGTATGTGCAAGACCCTGGGTTCAGCTCCTCAGGACCACAAGAAGGAAGGAAGGAAGGAAGGAAGGAAGGAAGGAAGGAAGGAAGGAAGGAGAAAAGAGAAAGAAAGGAAGAAAGAAATAGAGAGAAAGAAAAAGAAAGAAAGAAGAAAAGAAAAGAGAAAACATTTGGTACCTTATATAGACAAAAATTTCCTAGATACAATTTTTTTTTCAGTTCTGGGGACATTACACCCAGGGCCTTGAGCTTTCTAGGCAAATGCTCCACCACTGAGCCCCACTCAGCCCTTTTTATTTTTTTATTTTGAAACAGGGTCTTGCTAAGTTGTGCAGGTTGGCTCTCACCTTGAACTCTCAATCATCCTGCCTCAGCCTCCTAAATCTCTGGGATTACAGGTGTGCACCGTGGCCCCCAGCTAATAGCGCCTTTTAAAGAGCAAAGGTTGTTCATACTGATGAAGTCCAACCGACCAATTTTTTCTTTTATGTACTGTGTACTTAATATTGTATCTATTGTATCCAGGTGCTGTCACACACGCCCGTAATCCCAGCAACTTGGGAGGCCGAGGCAAAAGGGTCATGAGTTTGAGGCCAAAGACAGCCTGCACAACTTATCAAGACCCTGTCTCAAAACAAAAAAAATTAAAAAGGGGGCTGAGGGTGCAGCTCAGTTCTAGAGAACTTGCCTAGTATGTGCAAAGCCCTAGGTTCAACGCCCCTGTACTGCAAAGAAAAGAGGGGGGGGAGCCCAGTAAAGAAAAGCCAGAGAGAAAATATTTGTAAATTGTATATCTAATAAAGGACTGTAATCATAATATATATAGAACTCTCAAAACTCAATAATAACACAAGCCACCAGAGTTCTTAAATGGACAAAAGATTTATAGAGAAGCCTCACCAAAGGAGACATACAGATAGCAAATAAGCCTAAGAGGCTCAGGATGAGGTAGGCGTTGTGGCAATCACCTGTAATCCTAGCACTCGGGAGGGTGAGGCAGGATTGACAGTAGTTCACTGGTCTACACAGTGAGTGCCAGACCAGCCAGGGCTACACAGTAAGACACTGTCTTAAAAAAAGAAAAAAAAAAAAAGGCTCAGAATGACTCATCATCACAGGGGAAATGCAAATTAAAAACCACAATAAGGTACCACTCCATATCTCCATATTTATTAGAATAGCTAACGTTTAATGGACTGACCAGATCAGGTATGACCCCGTATGTGGGGAAACTGGAACTCTCGCATGCTGCCGGTGGAAATGCAATGGTTCAGCCACTTTGTAAAAACCACTTAAGAAATTAAATACACATACCCTCTGACCCAGACATTCCACTCCTAAGTATTTACCTATAAGAAGTGAAAGCTTATGTCCACATGACTTGTACGTGAATGTTCATAGCAGTTATATTTATAATACGCCAAAATCTGGAAACAACCCAAATATCTATAAACAGACAAACGAATAAGTAAATCCTAGTCTATCCATACAATGGGATAGTCTGACATAATAGAAAGGAAAAACTACAGACGCATACAACATTGATGAATCTCAAAATAATTACACTGAGTGAAAGAAGCCAGACGCCCCTCTGCAAAGACATGCTGTGAGATTCCACTGAGAAGACTCTAGGAAATGTAAATTAACCTACCATGACAAAGCAGGTCAGTGGCTGCCTAGGGATGGGGTGGGGGTGGAGAGAAGGATTCTCAACAGACAAGAGGAAGATTGGGGGCAATGGATGAGGGGAATGATTTCATGTGTGTATAGAGACTTACGTTGCACGCTTGTATGTCAACCTTATCTGAGAGAAGCTGTGAAGAAAGTAGCCTTTAGGGCTGGGCAAGGGGCTCTTGCTCAGTGGTAGAATGGTAGAGTGCTTGCCTAACATGCCCAAGGCCCTGGTTGCAAACCCCAATACTGCCAACCATTCTATCAGGAATCTATGACCTTCCTACCACTGCCACTGTGGCTACCCATCCTTTTTCTTTTTCTTTTTCTTTTTTTAAATTTAAATTTAAATTTATTATTATTATTATTATTATTATTATTATTATTTTACCATGAAAGGGTCTCACTAAGTTATGCAGGCTGCCTCTGGCCTCAAACTCATGATCCTCCTGCCTCTGCCCCCTAAATTTCTGGGATTACACGTATATATCACCACGTCTGGACCTTGTTTATTTTAATTTCATTTATTTATTTAGTTAGTTAGTTAGTTAGTTAGTTAGGTTTTTTTGAGACAAGTTCTTGTGTTGCCCAGGCTAGCCTCAAATTCACAATCCTGTTGCTTTGGCCTCCTGAGTGCTAGGATCGGAGGACTGCACTATAGCGCCCAGACCACTACCCTCCCTTCTGAATCACCCCAAGAGCCTCCACAGGGGCATCCCTGTTTCTGCCCTGACCCCCGCCTGCCACCCCCAGGCCATTCTCAGCAGAGCTGACCAGCCACTCCTTTGAAGATGTAGGTCAGATCTGGTCTCTGCTCTCCTTAAACACCCCCATGGCCCCGCTGTCCTCAGAGCAAAAACCTAAGTTGCACAGTGACCATCTGGTGGCCTCTATGACCTCGTCTCCCACCATGACCCTGGCTCCCTTGGCCCCAGCCACACTGGCTTCCCACTGTCCCTGGACACCCAGCCATATTGCCACCTGGGGCCTTGGCACTAGCTATTTCCTCTGTCTGGAATGTTCTTTCCCAGACACCCCTGCACCTAGCTGCCTCAGCAGCCCCAGATCTTCCCTCAAGTGTCACTGTCTCAGCGGGGCCTGCCCCAACCCCCCAGTCGGAGCTGTGAGCCACCCTGCTCTCTGCTTCTGACACTCCTTCCCTGCTCTGCTCCCCCACCCCATACTATAGGATGAAAATTAATTTATTTGGGTTTTTGTTTGTTTCTCTCAGCTACAATTTTTATTGCTATAGCTCACTGATGTAGCCCAAGGGCCCCAAAGTGCATGGCAGATAGTAGCTGTTCAATAAACACTTGTTAAAGGATTATTTACTGTGTACCAGGGCGTATAATCTGCTGAGGTTTAGCTTCAAACAAAATACACACATTCCAGGTGTTTTTCATAGATCACAATAACCCCCAGAAACAGCACTACAATTTTCTCATTTTACAGGTAGAGAAACTGAGGCATGGGGTAATTATTCATGACTGAGGTTACTCAGCCCAGGCCACTAGGTTCCAGATGCTGTTCCCTTAACCAGTAGACTCTGCCACCTCCCACAGTGGGTCATCTGGTCACAGCTTCTGGTCACACCCAGCATCTATAACAAAATTTCTCCCAGCAACTGGAGTGTACGCCCTGCTCCTGCCCAATTCCAGGAGTTCAGTCCCATCTTGGTTTTTTCTTTTTTTAACTTTTTTTTTTTTTGTAATTTTTAATGTAGAACTTAATAGGTCTCATAAGAGTTTCATCTTATAACAACGACAGAAATAACCCTGGTTTCCATTGGCTGTTCTCTCTGTGTTGGTCCACATCAGAGAAGAACAGAAAGGCACATAAAACGCAAAAGGTGGGAGATGTAGTTCGGTGGTAGAGCGCTTGCCTAGCACCCATGGAGGAGGTAAGACGAGGTGAGAATATAGGCGGATCAGTAAGGAAGTGGGACGCACTCTTGCTCCATGTAGGCCTCAGATCCTGCTCAATAGTCATAGAGACATAGCTGGGCAGCGCTATAATTCACAATGTTCTGGGGCCAGGAACTGGCGGCTGCAACTAGTTTAGTCCCCTCTCCCTCGCCCAGGCACTCATTTATTCAGGTAGTAGGAGGGAGGGCCTGCTTCGCCCAGCTGGCTCTGGGCCTCCGCCTGGACCTGTACGGGCCTACTAGGCCTTTGCCCTGTCCCGGGACCTCTGAGCACCACTGCTGGCTCACTTTGTGGATGTGGAAGTGGGTCTCGGAGGTGTGAGGGCCCCAGAGACAGCTTCTCCAGCTTCCTCCTACTAACACTCTTCACCTCTTCCCAGCTCCCGGGAGCCAGGGCCTCCTTTCTCCAGCTCCCGCTCAGGGGTCAGGAGTCTTGGGTGTGAACATCTGTCCCTGCAGCTGGCGCTCCCTTCTGCTTTCCTAGCCTGCCCCACTGCTGCCTGCCTCGGCCACCTAGTGTACCGTGAGACCTCGGAGGACCACAGAAGGGCAGGCCTGGGCAGTGCCATCAGGAGACAAGATGAGGAAGGGGCTGTGGCCTCAGGGGACACAATCCCGGCCTAAGGGAGCTCCCACCTCTCTGGGAGAACCTCTCCTCCCAGGACCTCACAGTCCACTCTGCTCCTCACACTGGCCCTCTCAGCCCTGCCTCTGCCCCCAAAAGGTCTTTCAGGGTTTTTTTTCACTGTAAAATGCAGCAGTCAGGCAAATAAAACCCAAGTTCCTTCGGAAAGCTCTAGAAGATGGGAGCAGGGAGCCCCTTAAGATTTTGCTGCCATCACAAGCCAGCCTGCTGCCCTCTCTGCAGCTCCTTCTAGGCAGGGTCTCGTTTCCATCCCAGCTCTGTGAGGTGAGGACAGAGAACCCCAGGCCTTCTGGTGCAGATGAGGATGGTGGAGCTGAGCAGTCACAGACCTTCCTGGGACCACAGCACAGGCCGAGCCCCAGGGCTGGGCCCACGGCGGGCACCTGAGTCCTGAGCCTCTGCAGTAAGCCAGGCCCTTCCCGGGGGCTGTGTATGGGAGAGCAGAGGTGGGTAACAGTCAGGCAGCACAGGAAAGCTGCTCCTTGCTCCCCTCCACCTGCTCCCTCCAAGGGCCAAGATCAAGTTTCCCTTCTGGCCTGATCCCTGGAGACTGGAAAGAGAGGTTGGCAGCTCTGGGATAGGCAGCTCCAGGTAGGACCTGCTGTCCTCTGCATTCCCAGCATGCACTGTGGTGCCTGGCCTAGCAAGTAGTATGCACTTGGTGAACATGTGGTGAGTGAGCAGTTGGAAGAGGATGACCCTCGCCGTGGGATGGGTGGCCGTGGCCAGCTATTCTGCATCACTCTGACCCAGCAAACAGTCTCAGGTCGCTCGGGCACATGCACAGCCATCTCAAAGCCAGCTGCTGCCTCGCTGACCAGCTCGCTGCCCTCCCCGGACATCAGCTGTCCATCTTAGCCAGAACTTCTCCAGCTCCTGTAGGGAAGGACTTTTTTTTTTTTTTTTTTTGTGGTGCTGGGGGTTGAACCCAGGGCCTCGCGCCTGCATGCTCTGCAAGTGTTGGACCACTGAGCTGCACCCCCAGCCCATTTTTTTTACTTTTTGAGACAAGGTCTTGCTGAGTTACACAGACTGCCTCTGGTCTCAAACTTGCGATCCTCCTGCCTCCGCCTCCCCAGTCGCTGGGATTATAGGCGTGTGCCACCATGCCTGGCAAGGACACTTTTTAAAAACCAGTCTTTTGTGGACCAATACTTTCAAAATATGCAATAAAAATGAATGACTAAAAACTAATTGCAATCTTGGACACTGCAGCTGTTAAACTGCTCCAGGAGTTTCTAAACTCTACTTATCTAAGTTTGTACTGATTTGTCACCTTGTTGGGGACCAGCAAGCAGTTCAGAGACAGAATCTATCCATAGACCACATGCAGAAGTGTGGCTCTAGATTTTGTCATCTAAGGTAATAGTATCGTCCCTCCAGTATCATCCCTCTATCCTCACTTTGGGGCTGGGATTTAGCTCAGGTGATAGAGCACTGTTCTGCAGTCTCTGAGATCCAGGGTTCAAATCCCAGCATCACAAAAACAGAAGAATGTGGCAATCTACTCCTGAGGCAATTCCGAAACAATCAGCCATTGAAAACCCTATGAGGGTCACTATGAGTCAGACATGACTCTATGGCACCTAACAACAACAACAGCAATCCCTACTTTGCCTGATAACCCCTCACTCTGTCATACACACAGACCAGTTCTTCCACCTTAAGGTCTGGCTGGTGAGACCCTCAACTCTGGCCTCCAGGACAGTGCCTTAGTCTTCTGCCTTCTGTCTTGCACCCATCAGGACAGGGTGAGCTTGCTAATATTCGCAAGGTTCCTATCCCCTCGAGCTGAAATCCTTCATGAGTCCCCATTAGGGCTTCAAACTCAGAAGCCTGGCATTCAAAGCCCCCATCACCTGGCCTCACAGACTCCCCACTCTCCTCTCCTGTTACATGCTTCCTGCAAGCCTGAGGCCCACACAGGCCCATGCAATCACCTGTCTACGTGTGCACTGCACATCAAGACTACTTCCTGCAGGGAGTACGCCGATCCCATGTCCTCTTCAGCAAGCCAGGTCCTCCTGTCAATCTCTGTTGCAGCTCACGGCCCCACCCCTTAGTGCCTGTCCTGGAGACCCCTGCATCTTCTGCCTCCGCCCTCGAGGATGCAGTAGCCCCCTGACTGCCAGTGGTGCACTGTCAGGTATCCTGCCTGGCACTACCACTGGCTCTGTAGATGAAGGTGCTCTCGCCCCATGGACCCTATAAGTAGCTGCTCAGATTCCCTCAAAGCCCCCTGCATAAGGCCTTGTGGGCAGTGGGTGCTCACTTCTGGCAATCATTTTGGTTTTGTTTTGCTCTGTTTTGTTGCAGTCCTGGGGCTTGAACCCAGGGCCTCGAGCGTGCTAAGCAAGTCCTCTGCCTCTGAGCTTCACTCCCAGCCTCTCTTTTATTTTTGATTTTGAAGCAAGGTCTTACTGAGTAGTGCAGGCCGCCTCTGCCCTCAAACTCGTGATCCACCTACCTCAGCCTCCCAAGTGGCTGGGATTACAGGTGAGTGCCATGGCACCTGGCTTAGTATTTTATTTTATTTTATTTTAGTGTGTGTGGTACTGGGGATTAAACCCAGGGCCTCTCACCTGCCTGCTTTGCAAGCGCTGGACCACTAAGCTATATCCCCAGCCCATTTATTCAGTTTTTAAGACAGGGTCTCACTAAATTACACAGACTGCCTCTGGTCTTGAACTTGCAATCCTCCTGCCTCTGCCTCCCGAGCCGCTGGGATTACAGGCGTGCACCACAGTGCCTGGCCAGTATTTTATCTTTAATGCAATACTTTTCTCATTTATCACAACAACCCTTCAATAGTCCTACACCGATTAAGTATTAAAACAGGATTGCCACTCAGTTTTGTTGGCCTCTGGAGTTCAACCATAACCACACGTATATCAAATGTTTATTGTTGGGGGTGCAGTTCAGTGGTGGAATGAATGGGTTCAGTGGGTTCAATTCCCTAGTACTGCAAAAAGAAAAACTGTTATTTGGTGATAGTAATGGCATACCAACCACAGATGACCAGAGGTTGCAACGTTACGATCTGACAAGATTAAATTTAGGCCAAAAAGCATTTTAAAATAATGAGAAACATGAATTTAGTAAAACTAAAAGATAATTATAATAAAGACATAAATATATAAATTTGTGTGCACCAAATAACATAGCATCAAAATCTATAAAGTAGAGCAGGTTGTGGTGGCACACCCCTATAATCCATGACTCAAAAGGCTGAGGCAGAAGGATCAACACAATTTCAAGGTTGGACTGGTCTACATAGCCAGTAACAGGCCAGACTAGGCTACACAGAAAGATCCTGTCTTAAAAAACAAAACAAACAAACAAATCCATAAAGCAGACACTGTAGCCGGGTGAGCATGGTGGCACACACTTTTAATCCCCGGAGGCATAGGCAAGAGGACTGCAAGTTCAAGGCCAGAGGCCCTTGTGTAACTTAGTGAGACCCTATCTCAAAATACAAAGTAAAAAATGGGCTGGCAGTACAGCTCGGTAGTTGAGCACTTGCAAAAACCATGTGTGAGGCCCCCAGGTTCAACTGCTCAGTACCGCAAAGAAAAAAATAAAAATAAATTTTAAAAAGCAGAAACTGTAGGTTTGAGGAGAAAATGAATCATCCCAGGAACAGGAGACTTTAGTCCACTTTCTCAGTCCCTGACAGATTGAGTGAACAAAAATGAGAATCTAGAATAGTTTACTGACAAAGAAGTTGCTATAAAGCCCAAAGACTCAGATACACACGTATACACAGACACCTCTCAAACAGCTATCCAGTTCTGTACTAGGGACCAGTTCATCTCCTGTGCATTTTACTTCTCCAGCAGATACACAGCCACGCCCCGATGTACGCACAGCTGCGCACACACAAGAATAAAAAAGTTTGGAAATATTAACACTGAATTCTCTGTACATTGTGACTAGAGTTGAGTTTTACCTTCCTTTTGGTTTTCTATATTTTCTTTTTTTAAACATTTTTGTTGCTGTCAAGAGAGGGTCTCAATAAGTTGCACAAGCTGTCTCTGGCCTGGAACTCATGATCCTTCTGCCTCAACCTCCTGAGTCACTGGAATTACAGGTATGTGTCACGGTGCCCAGTTGGTTCTCTATGTTCTAATTTTTCTGTGAAGAATGTCCATCCGATGTTGCTTACATTGTTTTTAAGTACAAGGCACGTAAGAATTCTGGTTAGGTGAAGGTTCACATGATGCAGATTCCAACTAAATGAGACCTGCCTCCTGCCTGACTCTCCCATGCCACAGTTATGGGATTCAGCCAAGAGACATGCATGCTGCATGTGTGGGCCAGGGCCCATAGTGAGCCTTCAGGGAAGGGCAGGGGTTACCATCTGAGCCTGGGGAGCACTCAGATTTCTCCTGCTCTTCTCCTCGCCCCTGGCCCCATCCTAGGTAAGGTCCCATCTTGTTTCACCCCAGCCTCCCAACAGTCTCCCAGCCTCCTGGCTCCCCCAGCACCTCCCTCTTGTCCCCATCCAGTCTAACATGAGCTGTCCCCTCTAACACAAAGTTGTCACAAGGCTTTGAGAGTGGAGCTGGGGTATAGATCAGTGATAGAGCATTATGTAGAGTTCAAGCCCCTGGGCTCCAGCCCCAGGACTGCCGGTCCCCCCAAATGCTGCTCATTCTCCATGGCCCCTGATTGTCCTTAGGATGAAACCCAGGCCTGGTATATAAGATTCCTTCAAGCTTTCTGTTGTCACCCTAACCCCTCCCTTGCGCTCTACAATCTACGTGCAAAGTACCTTTTCTTTCACCTAAATTCTCCATGTGTTTTTTTTTTCTCTTCACGTACCTCCTTCTCCCTCAGTCACCATTAGGCCACTTTCCCTTATCTTCAACTCCTGGTCCTCTTTAAGGTTTGACCCAATTATTACCTCCACTGGGAAGCCCTCCTTGATTGGCCCTGGACACAGCTGTGTTGGCTGAGCACCCTCAGCCACTGGCGCACACGCCATTTTCTAAGAGGCTTGTAGGTCCCTCACTCACCCCACACGGTATTAAGCATATTAAACTATACCCAACTCACACAGTAAATACAACTGTTTGTTTATAAACAAACGTTAAAGGACATTTGTGGGTTTTCATTTGAAATTTTGATTAATTTTCCATTTCTTTGTGTATTTTGTCACTGGTATTTTCTTCTTTTTATCTCAAATATTTTTGCGGGCTCATAAAACGCCTACAGGGCCTGACCCTCGAGGCTCCAGTGCCAAGGGCTGGACGGTCCAACTGGTAACACTGGCTACTGGTGGGTAGTGTTTACCCACCTGTCTCCTCCATGGGGCAGCGGTGCCTGATTTCTCTCTGTGTCCTTGCACTGAATAAATTCATGACTGCCCCTAGAAATTGATCTTTTGTCTCTGCATCTAATAATACACTGCAGCTTTTTTTTTTCCAGTCCTGAGAGATTAAACATACAGCCTCACGCACACTAGGCCAGCACCCTACCACTACGCGGTACCCCAGCCCCCTTTCTAAAATTTTTTTTGAGACAGGGTCCCGCTAAGTTATGCAGGTGACCTCTGGCCTTGAACCTATGATCCTCCTGCCTCCACCTCCCAAAGTGCTGGGATTATGGGCGAGCACCATGGCACCCAGCTTGCAGCTTCTATTTCTTTGTGTCTGTCAACTGTGTCTCTACAAAAACACTTCCATGGTTTCGATCTGTTCTCTTTGGGGGCTCTCTGTTCACAGCACACTGCGTGTCTAGCACACGTGCGGCAGAGAGTCCACCATCCAGCCATAAGTCACGTTCCTTGAGCTTATCAACAACTCCATGAATAGATCTTATTATCCCATTGCACAGATAAGGAAACTGGGGCAGAGGAGAGACTAGCGTGAAAGTAGGAGATCACAGAGGGAGGAAGGTTCCTCAGGACTATGTGACCCCCCAAGGCTTCCCTGGCTTCTCTCGATAGCAGGCTCTACCTTGACAGCCAGCACACCTCTCTCATCTCTCTCAGCCTCCAGGCATGACGCAGATGCTGCCTCCTCCCATCCACTCCATCTTGCCAGCAGGGGGTGGGCTCAACAGCATCACCCATCCTGCCCCATTAGCATTCCTGGGAACTTCAGCTAAAATAATGAATGTCAAGGTCACTGGCTTATGAGCCCCTTGAGCAGGGCCTAGCCCAGGGCAGAGGGATGGCGGGACTCCATGTGGTAACACGGCCTATTGTTCCCAAAAGAGTCCTGACTTTGAGAATGTTGGAGGATGTCACCCTCAAACGCCTGCCACATCGCCAAAGCCAAGCTAGAAGCCCCAGCAGCCGCCTAGAGCTCTACACAGGGTTTACGCCGGCCCACCTTTTGCTCTCCCACCTTTTGGGATACCTTTCTAGGTCACAGAGTTCACACCTTCACACAGAAGCTCCACCTCCTGTGGCCCCCATATTTGTAGAGCACTTCACAATTTGCAAAAGGCACCACCTCCTTTTCTACACTGATGCTCCGCCAACCTGGCTGTGGGTAAGGGATTCCCCAGGTCCACTCAGCTCCTGGCAGGGACTGTGGGCCAGGACCCAGGAATCCAGCTACCCAGCCCAATGCAAAACGCCCTGCACGTTCCACTGGTCCTCAGTGCCCTAGAAAGGCTCCTCTTCTAGACCTCAGCTCTGTCTGCACAATGACAGGATGCAAGCCAGCCCCTTTGTCCTCAACCTCTAAAGTCCCTTTGGTTTCAATGTGCCCACAGCTCACCATGGTGAGAAGCCTGGCCGTTTCACAGAGGCAGAAACTGAGGCCCAGAGCCCTCCAGAACTTCCGCTGTGGCCGCACCCCCTACTCCTGCCCCATGCCATCGGGGAAGCACCACATTCCAGCAGGGCCAGCCGTGTGAGTCACCACATATGGAAATGACACTGGCCCAAGGGAGCCCTGGGTGCCAGGAACTCATCCCCTCTACCAAAACCACATGTGGGGAGGCACCTTGACGGGACTCCTGCGTCATGCCCAGGAGGGCCCGGACTGCCAGGTGCGGACACAGCAGCCAAATGGGGTGCGCGCTGCGCCTTCTAGCCCAAGGGCAGTGGGAGCGGCACAGGCGTCCAATAGCAGTAATACACACAACCAAATATCAACAGCACACGGTGGCTCACTGTGGTCTTAGGCGCTTTACACCTGTTACCACTTCCACCCCAGCTGAGGATGCCGTGACCCTGCCGTGGAGATGAGAGCCAGGGCTCTGCCCAGGTCACAGGGCCAGAGATGGGCCACCCTGCTCTGAGAGCCCCCAAACCTTGTCCTCTGCACCCTTCTGCAGCTTGAATTCCCTCTGCCCCACAGTCTGCACTCAGCACTGACTGAGGCCCTGAGAGGGGGGCAGGGTGCTGCGCAGGAGGCAGGTGACCAGGCCAGCTCTCACCCAGAGCCACAACCTGGACAGACCGGTGCCCTCCTCGGCCTCCACCTGCACATCTGTAAATGGGTGTGGCCTGCAGCTCCTCCAAGGCCCACCTTGGGCTGTGACTGCCAAAAGGTCTCTGGAGCCTGCTGGTCCGCACCACGGGCAAGGCTGTGGCTGATAGTAGGAGCCCTAGCTGAGCAGCTGGGGAGCTGAGCCCCCTGTGATGGCTGACCACCTCGACACCCTCACACTCAGGTAGCTAAAGGTACCTTCATTCACCTGCGGACAGCGAGTCTAAGCTGGACCTGGCGCTGAACCAGTGGGGCTCCCGCCTCCGGGCCAGAGGGCGCCTCACAGCAGCACGGGTTGGCAGCCCACAGCAGCGCAGGGCTGCTCCCCAGGGTGCACCAAGGACACCCCAAGCAAAGACAGATGGGGGGGCAGATAGGGGTGCCCGGGAAGGCAGCACCAGCAGCCAGCTCTGACAGGCCCACTGCCTGGGCTGGGCTCCAGGCCTCGGGGACATGGCCAATGGGGGTGGAAGAGGCAGCCATCTGGGAATGGGGAGGACAGAAGGGAAGACCCTTGGTGAGGGACCAGCAGCAGGGGGCTCCACACACGTGAGGGCAGGGGCACCTCTGTGAGGGAAAGCAGGACCTGTCCTCGGGCAGTGGCCCACCCACTAGGGAAGCCACTGTAACCCTGCAGACCCTGATCCCTTCCTCTGCCTCTCCTCAGGACGGACTCTCTCTCTCTGTCTCCCTCTCTCCCTCTCGTCTCTCGCATTCCTCCGGGAGTTGATCGGGGTTGAATGACACCCTAGATGACTCTTTGCTATTAATTCCCACACAGAGAATGGGCCCCTTGTTCTCTCCTGGAGGAATGGCCAAAGCCATCCCAGAGCTCCTGACTTAACCCTTCTCCTGGCTGCTGCGCCGCGTGGCCCTGCACCCAGGGCCGCGGGGCCAGCACGAGGTGGGGCAGACAGGGAGTTGGGAGGACAGGGGCTCCTTCCAGCCCAGGGCACCTGCCAGCCAGTCCCTAGGAAGGTAAAGGAGGCCCAGCCCAGCCTGTCTGGGGAGCCAGACCCCAGCTCCACTCCTGAGGCTCTCAGCCAGGCCCTGGTGGCCAGAAGGACTCTCCGGTTAGTGGGGGGCCCAGGACCCTGGCCTCCCCAATACCTCCCCAGCTGGTATCTGGCCCCCAAGGAGGCCTTCTGAGGGGCTGGCAGGAGGCACAGGTCCCTGCCTGCTCCAGCCCTGACAGGGTTAACAAGGGACATCACCTGTCAGGGCAGGTTGCTGAGGAGAGACGCTGCCTCTGGCCGCTGCCTCTGAGCCTCCAAGCCTGCAGGACTTGGAAGAGGATCGGTTCCGGAGAGTAAAGGTCACCCTGTGCCCTGCCCCCACCTCACAGAGGCCTGGGGAAAGGCTGATTCAGACAGTAAGAGCGGGCAGGGTCTCTGAGGCCATCAAGGCCACCCCGTCACTGAGGCCCAGAGAGGGGAGAACAGGGCCCCCAGCCCTTTGCAAGTGGGGGAGACAGCACAGTGCTCATGTGCCTGGATTCTGGTCCCCTCCGCCTTCCCCTCTGGTACTGTCCTTCCGCTCCCCCTGCCCCGGCGCAATGCTGCAGGCCTGGCTGTGGGACCCCTGGCAAAGCATCTTGGGCTCACACATGAAGGACGCGAACACCTGCTCTACCATCAGCGGGCTGGAGTTCAGCTCAGTTGGTAGAGTGCCTGCTCTGCGTTCTCAGCGGACCCAGGTTCCATCCTCAGGACCGCCAAAAAAATGGGAGAAGGATGTGGCGATCCACTCCAGAAACAATCGACCTTTGAAAACCCTACAAGGGCACCTAACAACAACAAACTACCCTCCGCACCTGGGACCCTTGCCTGTTACCAGGATAAGACCCGAACCCTGCAGCCCAAGACTCAGTGAGAGCGTTGGCCAGGGAGGCCCCAGCCCCTCCTCCTGCCTCCATCCCTGCCTGTGTCCCCCCAGTGACAGCACTGTGGGGCACAGTGGGGCGGATCACCAGGATAGCCAACTAGGAGTCCAGAGGCAGGGCAGTTGAGCTGGAAAGAGGAAGAGGGAGCCAGGGCACCGGGCACAGGCCCGAGGGAGGGGCAGGTGACCCAGGGCATGCAGGTGGACTGGGCAGGTGGCCTGGGGAGAAGTGAGCTGGAAACCTGGGCTGGAGCCAGGGAGGGAGGGCCCTGAAGGTCAGGCCAAGAGGACCGCCCCGCCCCCGGGGCTGCTCTCTCTGTAGGCGTGAGCGCAAAGCTTGGTGTCTCCAACTTGTCACCTCTCCCTATCTCTCTTGCATTTCCCCAAAGCCCTCCATCCTCCGAGCATTTCCAGTGGACAGAGAAATGTGGAGAGAGAGACAGACAGACAGAGACAGAGATAGAGAGAGAATATGAATGTGGCAGGGAGAGAGGCAGAAATGGAGGCCTTGAGGGCAAAGACCAGCTGGAGAAAGACCGAGAGACAGTGCAAACCAGGGCAGAGAGGGCCTGAAAGGGGACACTGAGAGACGGAAACAATCAATCATGGCATCAAAAGGAGAAGCCTCCCAGAGAGAGGAGACTGTGAACAGACAGAAGAGGGGGAAGAAGCCATGTGGAAAGAGAAAGAAATCAAGGCAGAGACAGAAATAGAAAAGAGCTAAGAAAGGGCCTTAGGAAGAGACTTCTAAGGAGGGCCAAGAGGAAGGAGGCGCGGCAGCTCCGGCCAGAAGCCCAGGGCCTCTGTCTCCTCTGCACTCTGGCAGCCTGCACCCCTACTGTGCTACTGCACCTGGCCCAGGCAGCCGATCACTGGCCATGCCTCCAGGACACTCAGTGAGGACACTCCAAGGAGGTCCTGAGGGGCGGCCTGGCCATGAGTGGGGAGTTTGGAGGCTGGGAAGGGTCCTTAGAAACCACCTGCCCCCACCAGGGGCTTCCTCCGCATAGCTAATCTTTTTTTTTTTTTTTTTTTTGGTGGTGCTGGGAGTTGAACCCAAGGCCTCACACTTGCATGCTTTGCAAGTGCTGGACCACTGAGCTGCGCCCCCAGCCCATTTTTTTACTTTTTAAGACAGGGTCTCGCTAAGTTATGCCGACTGCCTCTGGTCTCAAACTTGCGATCCTCCCACCTTTGCCTCCCCAACCACTGGGATTACACGTGTGTGCCATGGCGCCCAGCGCCATAGCTGAGCTTTTAAAAATAGATTCCCACCCAAGTCTGCCACTCCAAATGTGGTCTGGGAGTCAGTATTGCAAGCTCCCCAAAGAACTTGCTGTGATGCTGGGTTTGGTGCACACTGGCAGCAAAAGAGAAAAGTGTGCTCCACCTGAGGCCACACAGCCATTTCCAGCAGGACTGGCCTCCCAGAGAGGCCCCCAGGTCCCAGCCGGGGCCCTTCGTCCGGCGGGGCAGGCTCCCTGTGGGTCTGTGCCTCGCTAGGCACACAGGAAGGGCTCCAGTGGGCAGTGCCCTCTCCACTTCCCTCCATCCCTCTACCTCAAGGCCCAGGCGTGGCTCTCCAGGGGCTGCCAGGGCAGTCACCATCCTGAGGCCCAGAAATTGAACTGGAAAGAAGGCGGCATTTGGCCAGAATGAGATTTCTGTCCCTCCTCTCCCCACCCCCGTCCCCTGAGTGCCAAGGCCTGAGGCTGAAAGCTCTCGCCAGAGATGGAGGTGGAGGGGGGGACAGGAGGGAGGAGGGGAAGACGCGGTGCTTCCTGTCTCCCCCTGCCCTGCCTCCCTGGGCTCAGGGCTGGATGCCCCCGGGCGGTGGTGTCTGAGGCTGACAGATCTGCCCTGTCCTTCCTGCCTGCTGGGGGAAGGACTGGAGCAGACTCAGATCCTCCTCCCCTCCTTCCCTTGCCTAGGTCCTAGGGGACCTGGCTCCCCACTAAACCCGAATGATCCCAGAGGAGCCCCTGCTCCAGGGGAAGGAAGAGCTCATGACTGGCATCACCTGCCGCTCACCCTCAGCCTCCGCCTCACTCTCCTCTCCTCGCCCGGCCTCCCACTGTCTCTCCCCCATCCCACGAGGCTTCATCCAGTCACGCATTCATTGGCTGATCACTGAGAGCCTGAAGCTGACCTCCTTTCGGGGAAGAAGGACCATGAGGAATCTGGCAATCAGTACATAGTCGTAAATTGCAATAAATGCTAGAAAGGAAAAGTCCGGGCAGTCAGAGAGTACTACTGGTGCTAGGGGATGGGGGAAGCATTTTGTATGTAGACGTGACCTTTGGACTGAGCCCTGAGGAGGACTTGGCAGGGAGGGGATGTGTGGGTTCTGCCCCCACTTGGCTATCAGGAATGACATGACCAAAGCCAGGGGAGCAGGGCTGCTGGGGAGAGAAGTGGAGCGGAGCTTTCAGTGAGCTATCTCCATGGTCAATGAGTTCAGCAAGCACTTACTGAGCACCTGCTGTATGCCCACATGCCCAACCGTAAGGAGCTGGCAAGGTGGGAGACTAAGCCAGATGTGCATGTTTTCCCGTAGAACCCTAAAACTCCTGACAGTGAATCTGAGAGAGCCCCGGGGGATGTCAGAGGCCAACTCCGTACAGATGAAGGAGTGCATCCAGAGAGGGCAGTGGGCTTCCCCAAGATCACACAGCAAGGCCTGGGAACTTGCCAGGGTCTGGGACAGCCCTTCTCATTGCACCTGCCATAGCCAAGCCTCCCAGACTTTAATTCTGGGCCTAAGCCTGAAACCAGAGGCATTGCGACTCGCCACACACCAGGATGTAGTGCAGCAGGCATGGCGTGTGAGGCCCGAGGCCGGCAGTCCTAGGGTTCTCATACCGCGTGGTAGCAGCCATACCTAATCTGCAGCCAGCTTGACTGACATCAAGCAATGCCCTATCTCAGTTTGTCCCAGGCACTGTGCTAAGCACTTGCTGTTCCTTGTTCTTTTCGCTCTTTGTGACATTCCCATGAGGCACATATCGTCATCCTCAGCATCCAGACAAGAAGACTGAGGTGAGGAGAGATTATATAACTTCCAGTAAGTGGAGCAAGAGCCAGCTTTAAACTCTGCTCTCTGGCTCTGGCGCCCAGGCTCAACTCCACTCAGCTCCCTTTCTTAGTATGAGGTGACATCGTCGAAGCATAAGAAATCCCTGTGCCTGGTGCGGTGGCGCAGGCCTGTAATCCCAGCAACTTGGAAGGCAGAGGCAGGAGGATCACAAGGTCGAGACCAGAGGCAGTCTGGGTAACTTAGTGAGACCCAGCAGATGGAAGTTTTTATTTGGTCTCTCAGGGCTCTGCTCGACAAGAGTGGCTGGTGGGTGACCTTGAGCTTCATAGTAGTTACTGCTACTTGTCCTGTCAAAAAGTAAAAAAAAAAATGGGCTGGGGATGCATCTCAGTGGTCCAGCACTTGCAAAGCATGCAAGTGTGAGGCCCTGGGTTCAACCCCCAGTTGTTGGTGGTGTTAGGTGCTGTTAAGTCGGTATCTGACTCATAACGACCCTCTGTACAACAGGGGAAACACTATTGTCAGTGCTTCTCTGCTGTTCATAGGGTTTTCAATGGCAGATTGATTTTTGGGAGGGGGTTGCCAGGTCCTTCTCCCAAGCCTACAGCTTCTGGTGTTTCCAGGTGGTCTCCCATCCAGGTACTAACCAGGCCCGACCCTGCTTAGCTTCCGAGATCTGACGGGATCGGATGCCACAGGGCTATGGCTGCAGGCACAACCCTCAGTACCGCCAAAAAAAAAAAAAAAAAAAAAATCCCATTGTGGGGAGGACCTTCAAGCTCACGGAAATGCAAAAATGCCTTCCTACCACCCCATTGTCCCTCCTAGGGGGCAGAGGAAAACCACCTGAGAGCAGAAAGATAAAGCGTCCTGGGCTCCATTCTTGCCCAGCCTGGGTCTGGGCAGGGCCTCAGATGACAGGGTCAAGGGACAAGGAATCAGGAGTGGGGATATGAAGTCTGGCTGTCACCTGCAAGCTGAGTCTCCTTGAGAAGCTCCCCTCCCAGGCTGCTGCTGCCTAGCAGCAGAGGGCTCTTCCGGCCACATGCAGATCTTGCACTGACAGCCCCCTTGAGGGCCACAGCATTGTCCACCTGATCCAAGCCACCATACTCCACCCTCCCTTCCTCCACCTTCACCACTCTTAATCATGGCGCACATCCGCACCATGTTGCCTAGAAAGTGTCTGGGAATGTATGAATGAATGAATGCATGAATGAGTCCCAGGTGGATGATAAGTTCTTAATTTATCCCACAGACAGCAGAGCCTTGCCGAGGGTGTGTCTCAGGAGACCTGGAAGCCAAAGTCGCCCATCATGTCCAGTCCCATGCCCAGTGGTCGCAGGACCTCAGTCACTTGCTTCCCTTTCTGTTTGGTTCAGCATGCTGGGGACAATGCCCTTGCTCTGTCAGTCTCCAGGGATAGTGGGAGCAGATGAGGGGACATCCGATGACAGCATTTTGACAGGACAAGTAGCAGTAGTTACTACTTCACAGTAGTTACTGTGAAGCTCAAGGTCACCCACAGCCACTCTTGTCGGGCGAGCCCTGAGAGACTAAAGAATCACTTCCATCTGCTGGGCTCCATCACGTGCCAGGCGCCATCCTTAGTGTTTACAGACATTATCTGGCTTCATCTTCACCCCAGCCTGGAAGGAAACGGAGATCCACTTGCCAAGGACACACTGCTAACAAGTAGGGGTGTGGGATCCACACCCGAAGCTGTCCATCTTGAGCGCCGGCTCAAGCCTCACCCCACGCTGCCTCCCTGTCTTCCCTACATGTGAGCCGTTCATTGACCTTCCATGTGCCAGGCACCACAGAGGAGGGGAGCGGGACGAAGCTCTTGGCTCACACCCCAGCAGGGATGAGGCCCTGCAGCAAAGGTGAGCAAGACAGGAGGCAAGGCCTGGCCAACAGCAAGGCACCCTGGGGCAGGGCCTGTGGGGCTTGGGTTGTGCAGCCAGGGTGGGAGAGTGGAGATGGCTGCCGCTGATGGCAATGGCGGGGGCAAGTCAGGGCGCGGGGCTTGTGAGGAACTGAGGAAGGTGCCCAGGGAACTTCCAGTGCCTCCCAGAGTGACAACTCCTCTTCCTTGACTCTTGAGAGGAGGAAGGAGGACAATGGGGACAGGAAGCTGGGGCCCCGAGCTGGAGAGGAGAATGGATGGAAGATGAGGACCCAAAGGCTTAAGGGACATGGGACCCTGTGGAGCAAGGGCCATATTCTACTTAGCCCACTCCCTTGCTCAGGCCTGACACCAAGGAGTCACCCAGCAAAGGTCAGTCCAGGCAGAATGGAGTCAGAACTCACATCAGGAACATCCTTGCCTCAGGTGCCAAGCTGTCTCCAAGGCCACCCCCATGGACCATACTGAAATTATATCCCATCAAGACTCTACCAGATAAAACAAACAAACAAAAAATACAACAAACAAACCAAAACAAACCAAGAAGACTCTACTAGATGTTAATAAGTGGAAGGAACCTGAGCATGGTCGTGCCCACCTGTAATTCCAGCACTGGGGAGGCTGAAGCAGAAGAATTGAATGTTTGCCCAGGCTACACAGCAAGGCCCTGTCTCAAAATCCAACAACAAACAAAAGTGTAAAAACACTAATAATAAGTTGGAGGCTCATATTTTAAGTAAAGGTTAAGTAAAGGGCAATTTCTTTTTTCTTTTCTTTTCTTCTTTTTTTTTTTTTTTTTTTTTTTTTTTTTTTTTTTTTTTTTTTTTTTTTTTTTTTTTTTTTTTTTTTTTTTTTTCAGTACTGGGGATTGAATCTAGGGCCTTGTGCATGATAGACAAGCACTCCACCACTGAGCCACACACCCAGGCCCATTTTTAGTTTTTATTTTGAAACAGGGTCTCACTAAGTTATGCAGGCTATCTCTGATCTTGAACCTGCAATCCTTCTGCCTCAGCCTCCTGAGTTTCTGGGTACCTGGTGCAAAGGACAATTTCTTCACTGCAGAACTTTCAACTTTTAACACATTGATAGAAGCACACTGTTGTATCTCTAGTAGAAAGCAGTATTTGCCCACAAATCTGCCTTTCAAGAGAGACCTATCAATACCCTGAGGATCACAAAAGGTGGGAGGCCCCACCACAGAAAGGCCAAGTTGGGCACTGGCCTCTCACTTTGAAATATGGACTATCAAATCTGGAAACAGTTTTCGACATAATCCAGCCTGCCCTTCGTCTTACAGATAGGGAAACCGAGTCCCAGAGAGGAAGGAAGGTTGTCAAGGCAACCCAGGGCATCAGCAGCCATTGCAGCTTGACCCAGGCCTTGGGCTGCAGGGGCCCAGCTCCCCATTCAGCTGTGCTGAGTTCTGGGTTTCAAGGCTGGTCTGGCCCATCGAAGCCTGAACTCCTCAAAGCCAGGGCTGGTCTCCATCGCCTCCCACCCCAGCTCCTGGCCCAGAGCCCTGCACAGAGGGCACTTCACAAACTTGCAGTGGCAGAGCGGGTCAGGGCAGAGACCAGGAAGGACTTTGCAGCAGCTAGGGCTGGCTGGCAGGATTGGGCAGTCTCCTTCTCTGAGGGCTTCTAAGAAGAGGGTAGAGGCCAGGCTGCCCGAGGCGGCATGGGGCACTGGCCCCAGCTTCCTTGTTCCCGGAGGGGGTGGGGTTGGGAGAGAGGGAAGATTCAGGCCCCTGGAACAGCCTTCAGCTCAGACTAGAAACAGGGAGGGGCCCCGGAACACCCTCCTCCTGCCCCAGAACACAGGCCCTCTGCTTCCAGGAAGCCACCCCTGCCTGCC
>VMDO01023855.1:0-30848 GCA_007922755.1 Pedetes capensis
AAAAAAAAAAAAAAAAAAAAAAAAAAAAAAAAAAAAAAAAAAAAAAAAAAAAAAAAAAAAAAAAAAAAAAAAAAAAAAAAAAAAAAAAAAAAAAAAAAAAAAAAAAAAAAAAAAAAAAAAAAAAAAAAAAAAAAAAAAAAAAAAAAAAAAAAAAAAAAAAAAAAAAAAAAAAAAAAAAAAAAAAAAAAAAAAAAGTTTGAAGGGCCAAGAAATATATGAAAAAATGCTCACTATACATAGTCATTACAGAAATTCAAATCAAAACAACACTTAGTTTCCCTCCCACTCCAGAAAGAATGGCCAAGACCAAAAGAAAATAATAATAAATGCTGGCAAGGATGCAGAGAAAAAGGAACCTTTTTACACTGCTGGTAAGACTATAAATTAGATCAGTCAATTTGGAAATCAACATGGAGATACCTCAGAAGACTAACAATAGAACTGCCATATGACCCAATTATACCACTCCTAAGAACATACACAATGGGAGATAAAGCATCATACCACAAAGACACCTACACTTCCATATTTAATGTAACACTGTTCACATTCCCAAGGATATAGAACTAACAAAGAGTCCATCAACAGAGGAATGGATAAAAAAAAATGCAGTATATATACACAATGGAATATTACTCCGCAATAAAAAAGAATGAAATAATGTCATTTGCAGGAAAATGGATGGAACTGGAGAATATCATCTTAAGTAAATGAACCCAGTCCCCAAAAGAGAAAAACCATACGTTCACATTCGTATGGGAGAGCTAACCCTAACCTGAAGGAAGAAAAAAATACACACACACACACACATTCAATCAGGCTTATATAAGAATGGAAAATGAAAGCAGAGTAGAAAGAAGAGGGAGGGATCTAATGGGGGACAGTGGAGTTTGAGGAAAGGGCAAGCAGAGGGGAAATAATGTGGAAGGATAAAAAGGGAGAGAATAATCTCAAAATAGATGATGCAACAATACAAACACATAGGCAAAAAAAGGACTATAACCCATAAATGCATGTGATTATTTTATTATATATTAATAAAAATGTCCTATGAAATATGTTGATGAAACTATAACCAAAAGTGATATAATAATTGCATAGTGGCAATAGCAAAAGCCTTATTACTCTCTACCCCACCAACATTTATAAATAAAGAGGATATAATAATAATAAAAAGTAGCCAACCTGGTCTACATAGCAAGTTCTATTCCAAACTGGGGTACACAAATCCTGCTAAGCCACACTTCAGAAAAAAAGCCATTAAACCAACCAAAGTTTTACATGATCTGTTAGGTGTAATTTTGTCTATTTTTATCAATGAAACAGAGTATTATGAAAAGCATATTTTCATTCCCACATATTAAAATGATTAATAAGCCTTTGTGTCACTCAAGTTGAACTGGAAGGCTAAGATGCAAATCTAGGGGTGTTTTTAATTGGGGGGGGGGGTGTTGGGGTTGTTTCTCTGTTTATTTTGGTTTTTTTTCTTTCCTTTCCTTTCCTTTTCTTTTCTTTTCCTTTTGGGTATGTGTGTTTCTGAGGATCAAACCCAGAGACTCTAATACTGACCACATCCTTAGTCCATCTGTTGTTGTTGTTGTTGTTAGGTGCCATAGAGTCGGTATCTGACTCATAGCGACCCTCATAGGGTTTTCAATGGCTGAGTGCTTTGGGAATGCCTTGGGAGTGGATTGCCAGGCCCTTCTCCCATTTTTGCGGTGCTAGGAATTGAACTAGGGGCCTCAGAGACTGCAGCGCAGCGCTCTACCCACTGAGCTAAATCCCAGCCCTTAGTCCATCTAGTTATTTTAAATTATTCCTTTATAATGAAGTTGATTTTTCCTTTTGAGTTCTAAAGTGAATATTACTGGAAATTAATATTGTTCATTTATCGATTAAAAAAACCCCTACAACATAAATATACTCTATAAGTTAAATCTCAGTCATTAACTTAACATCTCATTAGTCATCACTACAAAATTACTTCATATTCTACTATTTGTTACAAAGAAAAAAAGTGAAATCTATTGGCAAATGTAATATTTTCCCTATGTACTCAGTCCACTAGAACCTAATATGTAAATAGAGTTTAAATTACAAAACATAATTTGTTACTTCAACAAACTACCTTAACAAATGATGATTTTGGATTTTACCTCCAATGTAATGTTCTATGCTCCTGACCTGATGCTACTTTGTTCTGATTCATTCCACTATACCCCATTAACTACAAGAAATGAATAGAACCATGTGTGGTCCTATTTCCCTAACCTAATTACAAATATAACAAATATAATGTAATATTTTAATGCATAAAGTCAGCCGAACTCTCGGGGAAAAAACTTTTAGCATAAGGGAAGGAGCTTGTCTTATTCTTCACAGTCTGCAAAACGTTAAGAAGTATTATACTGAAATATTATGCTATATAGTATAATGTACATGATGTATGTAATTTTATGTAGTATATTACATAATTGGATTCAAGAAAGTGTTCTTATAGGAAAGGAATAACGTCTGCTTAAATGTGTGCCTGATTCATGCCATAGTATTTTTAGTTGCATCATATGGCTGTGAAAGTTGGACACTGAACAGTCAAGACAGGAGAACTGATATCTTGCTGGAGGTAAGTACTGAATATAAATGGATTGTCAAAAGAATCAACAGAGCTGTCCTAGAGGAAGTACAACCAGAATGCTCCTTGGAAGCTAGGATGGCTAGACTGCATCTTATGTATTTTGGACATGTTGTTGGTAGGGACCAATCCCTGGACAAGGACCTCATGTTTGGGAGAGTGGTGGGTCAACAACAAAAAAAAAGGAATACCCTCAACTAGATAGACTGACAGAGTGGTTGCCACAATGGTCTTAAACATAAAAAAGATTGTGTGCCTGGCACAGAATTGGGGAGTATTTCATTCTGTTGTGCATAGGGTCACTATGAGTCAGACCCGACTCAATAGCACCAAACAAAAACAACTACCACCCAATGCCTGGTAAATAGTAGATAATCATTAAATGTCTGTGTAAACAGATATTGTACTTCAGGGGCTACAACAAATATAACTTGGATTACCTGATCATTTCAAAACAGATCTATTAAACTATTTCTATTGGGTATACATATCAGACTCTCTCACACACTGACAAAGAGGAAAAACTATTGTTTTACTGGACTGCAGGAAAAAAAAGAAAAGGTTAAAAAATTCTGCCCTGATTCACTTAGAATTCATATCTGCAACACTGCAACACTGACTCCTGCTGGAATTTCCAGCCTGCCACCTTACCTTGCAAAGTTCAGACTTGGAAGCCCCCACAATTCCATAAATAAATTCACTGAAATTAATTTCTCTTCCACTTTCCCTTCGTCCTCCTATCTACTACCTCCCCTTCTCTTTCTATATAAAATTTCATGTAAATAATATCATACTGTATATAATTCAGGGTTAATTCTGTTTGGTTAAGTACACAATTTGGGATTATACTCTATTCTTATTTCTGCCCTTTGGGATAGTAGTAGAACTTGTAGGGGTGAAGTAAAGAGAGAAGGAGAGAAAAAGACTGAATTATTCCTCTGAGTTTCAAATCCCTCATATAGAATAATCCTGTTTACTCTCCACAAACATGGCATGTTAAGTAATTTAACAACCACTTTCAAAGAATAAAATAGCTACATGAAATAAAACTACTCAAGGAGAGCATATAACGAGCAATTGAGGCAATACAGAATCAGTATGATGAAAATGTCTTTGCAATGTGAAATCATATCTCATTATACTACTGAATGAAAACACCTGTAAAAATCAGAAAAATCACCAAAACTGAAAATCCATTGCCGACTGTATCAAGTAAGTACTATAAATTCAAATGTATATGACAGGAAAAGTATGCTCTGGTACGTACTTGTGACAAAAAATTTTTTTGTGAAAGTACAGCTATCAAAGGCAGCAATTTTCTCTTGCAAGACTACGACGAGAATCCTAAAATTAGAAGAAATAAAAGGGAAAAAATGAATGTGAAATTCTAAAAATTGAATCATAAATAGGTTAAATCATAAAAACCTTCAAAATAAAACATTTCTTATCATAATGACGGTAGAAATGTTGTTATGTGCCACTGAGTCATGTCCAACTCATAGTGACCATATGTACAACCAAATGAAACAATCCCCGACACTGTGCCATGCCTGAACTATGCCAGTGCTTCTCTGCTATTCATTGGGTTTTCAACGGCTGACTGGGATTGTTTCAGGAGTGGGCTGCCAGGTCCTTCTTCCATTTTTTCAGTGCTGGGGATCAAACATAGGGCCTCAGAGAGTGCAGAGCTACATATCTGCCTCTTTATAACTAAGATCACACTCAAAAGATAAATTAAAATTACAAAATGGAAAAATACATATCCCACAAATAGTAACCATAAGAGTTGGAACAGGTATGTTTATTATAAAACAAAATAAACACTAACACTATACTGTTGTTGTTAGGTGCCGTTGAGTCGGTATCTGACTCATAGCGCCCCTCATAGGGTTTTTAATGGCTGACTGTTTCGGGATTGCCTTGGGAGTGGATTGCCAGGTCCTTCTCCCATTTTTGCGGTGCTGGGAATTGAACTCGGGACCTCAGAGACTGAAGCACAGCGCTCTACCCACTGAGCTAAATCCCAGCCCAGCACTATACTAGTCACTATACTATATGCTACTATTGACAAAGGATAGTTTCATTTAGATGAAAGGGTCACACAGCAAGAAAATAAAATTATAATAAATGTGTATGCACCCAATAAATGACATTCAAAAGACATGAGGGAGATTTAGTTACAATCCTATACAAAGGATTATTGAAAATACCAAGGAAGAGGTGGGCATGGTAGCACACCCTTGTCATCTGAGCACTTGGAAACATTTGAGGCCAGGCTGGGTACATTAGGGAAACCTTAACAATAACAACAAAAACCCACCAAACAAACAGGGAAAATCCTTTATGAAAAAAAAAAATTAGAAATTTACAGATTAAAATCCCTCATAAATATACATACAAAAATCATACCTAAGAACTTATTAAAAGAGATTACAGATCAGACCTGAAGGTCCTAAGAGTCATTCTAGAACATAAGAACCTTTTTTTTTTGTTTGGTTAGTTAGTATTTTGTTTACTTGTACATCTGACAGTACTGAGGGTTAAACCCAGGGCCTTATGCAAGATAGGGAAATACTCTACCATTGATCTGCAACTCTAATCCATTTTTTATTTTTTATTTTTGAGATAGGCTCTTTGCTAAATTGCACAGGCTACCCCACACCTCAAACCTGCGATCCTCCTGCCTCAGTCTCCCAAATGCTGGGATTACAGGAGTAGCCATGATGCCTAGCTGAAATGTGGTTTGTCTGTTTGCTTGCTTGCTGTGCTGGGGATCAAACCCAGGACCTCCGTGCATAGTAAGTAAGTACTTTACCAACTGAGATAAATCCCAAGCCCCCAGGTGTGGTTTTAATATTGGGAAATGGAACAATATAATTTACTCCTGTAAAAGCTTGAAAATGAACATACATAATTATCTCAATAACAACTTCACCAATTCAGAAACCCAGGCATGGTCGCTCACATCTATAATCCCTGCACTCAGAAAGGTAAGGAAGGAAGATCAAAGGTTTGGGCTACATAACAAGATCTGTTTTTAAAAACAAAAGAAACAATGGGAGAGGGGAGAGAAAGTAGAAAGGTCCTCTCTAAACAAGATAACTAGTTTGTATCCCACTCTACTTGTAAAAAATAAACCCAGAGCTAGAAATAAAACTAGATCTCTGGATAGACTGATCAAGAAAAAGAAAAGAGAATTCACAACTCCTCTGTCACTAGATATTCATAGTCATTTAATTCTTCCTGCTGTGGCATCCCAACTGCTGGGATTACAGGCTTGAGCCACATGTCCAGCTCTATTTTGGTCTTTTTAAGCTTCTCTGATTCAAAGACCTGTGAGTACTAGTCTGATACATAGTTCATTGAATTTGTTCCTAGAATTTAATAGCCTTTGATGCTAACTAATGTAGTATTAGTTTTTCAAATTCTCACATTGTACTTGCTCATTTTTGTACAAGTGAATGTCACTGAATTCAATAAAACAGACTGCTAAATTTTTTAACAACAATCATCTAAGGCAGCTCAACCTCATAGTATCCTAAATAGACAAGCATTTTCCCATGATTTTAAAGAAGGAAAGTCAACTCAATCCTGTTTAGCTAGACAATAACCTATAAAGAAATAAAAACATATTGAAACATTTTTCAGCCAAGTGTGATGGCAAAGGCCTACAATCTCAGGTACTTGGGAGGCTGAGGCAAGAATATTAGAACTTCAATGGCAGCTTGGGCAACTTAGAAAAACCTTATCTCAAGATCATGTAAAACACAGCTGGGGATGTAGCCCAGTGGTAGAGTGCTTGACTAGCATGGTCAATACCCTGGATTCAACTGCTATTACCACAAAAAGAAAACAATAATAATTATACCTCAGAAACATGCTCTTGAAAAGTTCTGCTTGGTCTTTGCAAAAAAAAAAATTGCAGCTCACATCAAAAACTACTAATAACACAGGAGTATACATACTATGTATATTTATTAAAACATTATATATATAAAAGATTCTCAACACTTTTCAATGGTTACTCAGATACTTTCTATGCTTTTACATTTTGTTTTTAAAATGTTGGTCATAGTTGTGCGCAGTAGCATACACCTGTAATCCCAACAACTTTGGAGGCACAGGTAGAAGGATTGCAAATTCCAGGCCAGAGGCAGCCTGCATAATTTAGCAAGACTCTGTCTTGAAATAAAAAATAAAAAAGGGCCCAGGGTGCACCTCAGTGGTAGAACGGGTGCCAAGAACATGCAAGACCCTAGGTTCAGCCCCCCAGCACCACACACACACAAAAAGCTGGTAATATCTCCTAACAGTGATTTCACAATTTCCTAATGAGACCAAGTCTCAAGTCTCACTGTGTAGCCTGAGCTGGTCTGGAACTCAGTATGTAGACCGAGCGGCCCTTGAACTTGTAATCATACCGCCTCATCCTCCAGAGTGCTAGGACTTCAAGCTGCACTATCATGCCCAGCTTTTAGAGGTATTACATAGGACAGAATTTTGAAGGTATTTCCTTGAGACTCATAAAAATAAATCTCGACTCACAAAGCTGACACAAGATGATACTGAATTTGAGATCAGAGGAGCATACACAACTTAGTGGGACCCTGTCTCATGATAAAAAAAGGAGGAGAAGGCAGGGAGTGCAGTTCAGTGGTACAGAACTTGCCTAGTATGTATGAGGCCCTGAGTGCAAACCCCTAATGCTATAAATAATTAATTAATTAAACAGTCACAAAATCGGTACAGCTCTATAAGATAAGTATGTAACTTTGTAAAAGAAGATGGAAAACACTTACCGCTTGTTACAGTGAAGATCATAAATAGGTGTTTTAAACTGAATGGACTTGACCATCTCCCCAGTACGAAGTGAATATAGATCCACACAACAGTAAGGAGGGGTTGTGCTGAAAGAAAGAAAGCCATTATTTTTTAAAAGTAGAAGAGCCAGTAAATCATTTTCTTAATATAATATTAAAAGTTCTCAGGGTAATGATATTAGAACATTGATTCAAACTTTACAAAAAAAATGATCCTAATATATCTTAATCAACTTATCTTAGATATGCAAAATTAATGGAAAGGAAAAAATGATATTAATCACCAAGTTAACAGCATGCAGAGGAAAAACTCATGATTATCTAAATAGAAGCAGGAAAGTATTTCATAATTTTTACAATCCACTCATCAAAAAATAGTTCCTTAATTTGATAAAGGATACTAACCTTAAAATCTTAAAATTAACAAATGAAATTAGTAGACTACACATATAATTGTAAAACACCGAAAAGTTTAACCTTAAAATAAAGCAGACAAAAAAACCTCATCAAAATCTGCCAGAGGAAAGGGAGTTCAAGCGTACGTGGGTGGTCCAGGTCAGCTTGGGCTATATAGCAAGACCTTATCTTTTTCTATATTAAAAAAAAACAATTCTAGCAGAAGAACTGGCTGAGGTGGCACACACTTGTAATCCTAGCTCCTTAGGAGGCTGAATCAGAGGGATCAAGAGTTCAAGACCAGCCTGGTCTACATAGTAATTTCAAATCCACCCTTGATAACTTAGTGAGGCCCTGTCTCAAAATAGAGTGATAATAATCTTTTTTATTATTATTTTTGAAAAACATCTACCAGAAGCCAGACATGGTGGTGCACACCTATAATCCCAATACTCAGGAGGCTGTGGTAAGAGGAGGAAGATGAATTCAAGACTAGCCTGAGCTACATGGAAGTTCCAGGTTAGCCTTGGATATACACCAAGAGTCTAATGTCAAACACATGTGCGCGCAAGCACGCGCGCGCGCGCGCGCGCGCGCACACACACACGCAAATGGCCAGCAGGTCTGTGACAAAAACTGCCAATAAATGCAAATAAAAGCAAGATATCGCCTCACCTCAGTAAGAAAGGTGTTTATTAAAATCCTAAAGATAGCAAGTGCTAATGACAATGTAGAGACAAGGGAACTCTTGTATATTATTGGTACCCTACTGGTCAGAAACCATTGTGGAAGACAGTATAGAGGTCATTCAAAAAATTAAAAATAGATTTATATGACCCAGCAATCTCACTACTGAGTATGTAGTCAAAAGAAAATTAGTATGTCAAAGAGATATCTGCATTTCCATTTTATTGCCACACTATTATCAATAGCTAAGAATGGAAAGGACCTAAATGTCCATCAACTAATAAATAAGGAAAATGGGATACAGGCTGGGGGTGCAGCTCAGTGGTTGAGCACTTGGTTAGCATGCATGAGGTGCTGAGTTCAACCCCTCTGTACTGCCAAAAATTAAAAACAAAAACAAAAACAAAAACTTACTGACTTAAAAAAAATGTGAAACATATGGACAATGGAACACTCATAAAAAGACTGAAAGCCCATTATTTGCCACAACATGGATGGAACTATAGGTCATTAAGTTAAATACCCCAGAGGACAGCAAACATGTATCCCCATGATCTCACTCATGTGTGCAATCTAAAAAATGGGAACTTTATAGTTAAGAGAAGAATTAGTAAGTTGAGAGCAAAATGGTGGCTGCCAGAGGTTGAGGAGAGGAAGAAGAAGGGAAGGGTGGGAAAAGGTTGACAAAGCGGAGAGAAAAGCAAGAAATTCCAGGGTGCTATCGCATGAGGGCAAACGCCTATAATTCCAACACTGGGAAGACTGAGAAAGGAGGTTCACAAATTTGAGGCCGCCTAGGGCTATATAGTGAGATGCTGTCTCAAAAACAAAGATGTTGCCGGGTGTGGTGGCGCACACCTGTAATCCCTGCAGCTTGGGAGGCGGAGGCAGGAGGATCACAAGTTCGAGATCAGAGGCAGTCTGCGTAACTTAGTGAGACCCTGTCTCAAAAAGTAAAAAAATGGGCTGGTGGCACAGCTCAGTGGTTCAGCATTTGCAGAGCATGCAGGCGCGAGGCCCTGGGTTCAACCCCCCAGTAACGCAAAAAAAAAAAAAAAAAAAAAAAAAAAAAAAAAAAAAAAAAAAAAAAAAAAAAAAAAAAAAGATGTTGAACTTTTCAAATAGCTTGAAAAACATATTTTGAAAGTTTTTACTATAAAAAATTGAGAATTGTTTGAGGAGATGGGTATTTTAACCTGACTTAAACATTACACAATATACACATATACCAAAAGATCACATTACTTCATCACTATATACAATTGTCAAATATTTACATATCAGCTAAAAATAAATTTGATCTAAATAAAAAAGAAAGTAGGAAAAGAAGAACAAGTTAACTTGGGCACGATGGCTCACACTTCCAGCACTAGGGAGGCTGGAGGATCAACACAAGTTCAAAGTCATCCTGGTCTAGAGAGCAAGTTTCAGGCCACCTAGGGATACACAGCAACTCCCTGGGGAGGGGAGGGGAGGGGAGGGGAAGGTAAGGTAGACTAGGGGAGGGAAGGGAAATACCAAAGCAAATAGGGTGAAATAACTAATAAAAAAAAAAATCAATAAAATAAAATATGAATAAACAACAGGGAAAAGTCAATGAAAGTAAAACAGTTCCTTCAAAAGATAAAAGAATATGCAAACTCTAATTGAAGTGCTCAAGAGAAAATATTGAAAAGACAAACAATAAAAATGATGAAGAAAAAGCAAATACAAAGAAGGAAATGTAATATTTAGATACACAAACAAATCCTTTAACATGTACCAACTGCTGAGACTCTTGAAATAAACTCACACTTGTCTGGTCAACTCATTTTCATCAAAGATATAATTTAATTAAGTGATAAAACAGTCTTTGGATTAAATGGTTTAAAACAATAGTAATATATACTAAAATTAACTGACAATGCATCATACATCTAAAAATATAATAGCCAAACTATACAGCGTATAAAACAAATTATAGGAGAAAAAATGTCTACGACCCATTTCTTAAACAGGAAGAATACATAAAAATACATACAACAGAATTAATTAATTTAATAATTTTACTTTTTAACAGATCTAAGAAAATGAAAACAGCAAACTCCATACTGTGAAGAAGTATTTGCAAAACATGTATCTGAGAAAGAGTCTGTGTCTAGATATAAAAAGAATGCTTATAACTAATAAAAATGCACTCAATCCTTTAAAAATGAGCATGGTGTTTAAAAAGACACTTCACCAAAGAAAATACACACATAGAAACTAAGCACATAAGATGTTCAACATAACTAATTATCAGGCAAACACAAATTGCACCACTGAGAGATGCCACTACACAACACTAGAATGAAACAAGTTTTGAAAACTGGTAATACAAACTATTAGCAAGAATGCAAAGAATTGAAAGTCTCACACATTACTGTTGAAATGCAAAATAGTACAAGCACTTTGAAAAAATGGATTACCAGTTACTTTAAGAAGAATACCTTCCCCATACCTGTAATTAAGTAAATTATTATTAATTAATCATTAAGTAATTAATTAAATTAAGTAAATTATTAAGTAAATTATTATTAACAATATACAATTTAAGTATTATTAAGTAAATTATTAAGTAAATTATTATTAACAACAATTGTTCTTGTTATTGTGAGGTCCAATTCATAATGACCCTATATACAACAGAACAAAAACACTGCCTGAAACTGTGCCATGTCTGGCACTATGTCAGTGCTTTTCTGCTACTCATAGGATTTTTAGTGGCTGTTTTCGGGATTGTTTTGGGAGTGAGCTGCCAGGTCCTTCTCTCATTTTTGCTATGCTGGGGATCAAACCCAGGCTTCCAAGAATGCAGAGCAATACTCTACCAACTCAACTTGTTGTTGTTAAGGTCTTCAATACATGAAATGATAGTGATCTATTGATCCAATGGCATAGTACTCAATAATTAAAAAGAACAACTTATCCCCCCAAAATAACACAAATTAATCTGAAAACCATGATGCAGCTGGGTGGGCATATGTATATCAAAGTCTAATACTGACCTGGTTCCTCTCTAAAAAGAACTAACAAAGGCAAAACTATGAGAAAAGATCAGTGATTGCCAGGGATAAAGACAGAAGGAAGATAGTAGAAAGTGGAATGACAAATTTTCAGGATATTTGAAATAGTGCTCTGTCACTATTCCGACAGAAGTTACATACATATATACAAATAGAACTGAAGATGGGACAGAATCTTATAAAATCCTGAAACGCAGGATTTTGTTAACTTAATTAACAAAAGTAACATGTTCTCTCCAAAATTAACCCAGTCCTCTGCTGATACAGGAAAGAGTTCATAATTGAAATTGAACACTCTGCCTGATCTGGGAAAGAAAAAACAGCTTGTCACTTTCAATTAGGTGCTCATTATGACTACAACATTAGATACTAGAATTCTGATCACTTCAGTGGCATCATCCGCACAATGTCACAACTCGGACTCTTCCTTCCGAAATTCTTCCACAGGCAGAAAAAAGCTCTAGGAAGGCCCATTATGTAATTAAGATTTAAAAGAATTACAAATTCTGCTTATATTTTGAAGAAACTCTGATGATCAGTAGAAAAACATAGATAGAAAAAGATTTGTTTTCACAAAAATTCCTATGTTCACAAGGCAGTCAGCACACTTCCTGCCACTAACACAAATGTGCATATGCCCAACATATCCTATTGCTCTGTGTTTTCTCTTTTGAAAAGCCTTGACCATTTCCATGGAGCAGGGCAAGAAAATCTTAATTTTCCTCATGGGCAGGCTGATGAGAAAGCTTTCCGTAAAATAATCAGTCTGGATGTCCATAATGTATTACACTACAATAAAGAGTTGTGGAAAAAGCTTTCACTTTTTACTCTATTATATACCACACAAATGGTATATAAAACAGTCCCACCAGAAAGCTGTATAATACAGTCTTCATGGAATTTCTACATAGCTCAAACTTATATTTTTATAGGTTTTTGTCTGATAGTTAAACATAGAGCTTATGACTTCACAGTAAACATAAAGCTAACAGTGTAAAGTGCAGAAAGTTCCTTGTAGAAAATTTGACAGGCAAGTTTAGAATGCAACTGAATCTACTGCAAGCAAACAACAAAGGTTGCAGGAAAGACAGAAGTGATGCTATTCTTACTAGAGAATGATTGTTTAAAAACCACCGAACTGCACCGAGGCAACTGTGTCTCTCAGTATGTACATGGTAAGTGTATTTATGTTTCATGATAAATACAATACAGAAGTGAATACAAACTCTCTTTAACTGACCTTTTCTTTATCTAAGTAACTTCTTTTATAATGAGTTACTGAGTAAGCATGTTGAAATTTTTTATCTGAGCAATCTGTTATGGGGTGTACATCTGACCTACAGACATAAAGGAAGTTATTAATATTTTTTAAAGTGAGAACTTCTCATTTTCATATATTAACATAGCAAAAGGAATGGAATTTACGTAGTTAATTCATTTCAATTTAGAGGGTTGGTTATAACTGTTTAAAGAGCAGGGTTGTTTCTTTTTTAAATGCTTCATTTTTAACCCATTAAATTGTATACTAACTGTTCCTAATAAAAACAAACATACAAACAAATAAATAAATCTTTCTTCAAGGCCAAATGATTATGAAATTGGCCTTTAGAGTTACAGAAACCTGGGTTCAAATCCAGACTCTACAGCAACTTATTACACTATGATCCTGAACAAGCTATGTAATTTCTTATATGCCTCAGTTTTCTCATCTATAAATTGAACATGGAAATAGTATTGTAGATTGTTGCAGAAATTCAATTGATATATGTGGTGTGTAAAAAAAGTTTCATTTTTGTGAAATTGAAAGGGCTAATTTAAGCAACTATAAAGCAAACAAAATATTTAAAGTTTACTTCTTAAGAGGAAAAATATTGAAAATATCATGAAGCTAGAGGGCAAGCATAAATGAGAAACCTCTAAACATTTTCATTTAAATGAGTCTATACTTATAAAATGTACTGGTCAACCTAAAATAATTATAGTTACTTAAGTCCTTTTGAAATTCTGAACAATCATATTTCAAAAGGACTCAAGCCTAATATCTGAAATTCAGATTAAATTCTGAAACCTATCAACCTACTCCCATAAAATTTCTTACTCGTTCTCCCTTTAATAAATAACAAGGAAGTTGAATTTTCATTATGCCCTATATAACAATATACTGAGTCACGGGCATTGTTATAAAAGGCAATGGAAAAAATAGTAGTTCTTTGCAAACAGTATCATTAAGTAATTAACCCAGAAGAAATAGAAATATTTTTAACTGACCTCAGATATGTCTTCTATTTAAGAAAGCAAACGAGCACAGACATTTCATGAAAGATGCATAATGAGACATAAGGGAAATTTTAAAACACCAAGAGATACCAATACATGCCTATGGAAATGGAATAAAAACAAAAGAAATTAGTGACAATAAATGTTGCTAATGATGAAGAAAAATGGAATATCACCTTGTTGAGGGAACATAGAATAGTGCTCTGGAAAAGAAAGTAGTTTCTTACAAAACTACGCATGCAAATAACACAGAAATCATCACAAAGAAAAGGTATGATCAAAATGATAAGAAATAATTAAAAGAAAATAAAGATTATCATAATATTCCATCTTCTGAATATACCAGGTTGTTAATTCATTCACCTATTAAAGAACAACTTGGTTGCTTCCACATTTTGACAACCACAAATGAACTTGCTATTCACATTCATTTGCAGGTTTTTATAGGGACATAAATTTTCAATGTTTACTGTCACCATAGTTTTCCCATCTCCAGAATAGACTATCACTAGCATTTCACACGGGCTGGTATTTAGCTCAGTTGGTAGAGTGCCACTCTGCAGTCTCTGACGTTCTGAGTTCGATTCCCAACACCACAAAAATGGTAAAAGGACGTGGCAATCCACTCGAGGCAATCCTGAAACAATCAGCCATTGAAAACCCTGTGAGGGTCACTATGAGTTAGTTGGACATGACTCAACAGCACCTAACAACAACAACAACAGCATTTCACAGGCTTGCAGCCGTACCACTGTGGTGTCCAATCCCATCAGATCTCAGAAGCTAAGCAGGGTCGGGCCTGGTTAGTACTTGGATGGAAGACTGGGAACACCAGGTGCTGTAGGCTTGGGAGAAGGACCCAGCAACTCACTCCCAAAAAACAATCAGCCATTGAAAACCCTATGAATAGCAGAGAAGCACAACAACAGTGTTTTATCTGTTGTACATAGGGGTTGCTATGAGTCGGACATTGACTCGACAGTACCTAACAACAATATGCATCTCACAGTAGGTTGCCTTTTCAGATAGGCTTCTTTCACTGAGTAATATGCACACAAAATTCTTTTTTTTTTTCCCTTGGCTTTATCCCTCATTCATTCTTACCACTAAATAATATTCCATCATCTGGACACAACAAAATTTATTGATACAGTCACAACTGGGATGCATTCAAGTTTTAGCAATTGTGAATAAAGCTCCTGTAAATATCCCTGTGGAGGTTTTTGTAAGAACATAATGTTCAGCTCATTGGGGTAAAGAGGGCAATTAGTTGGTCTTATGGCATGAATATGTTTAGTTTTAAAAGAAACTTTCAAATTATATTCCATAGTGGCTATACTATTTCGCATTTAGAGTAGCAATGGATGACTATTACTGTTGTTTCATGTCTTTGCCGCAATTTGGTGTTATCAATGCTTTAGTTGCACCCCTTCTAAAATGTAGTATCCAATTGTTTTTATTTGCAATTCTTTGGTGGCATTATGATACTATCTTTTCATATGCTTATTTTCCACATGTCTATCTTCCATGGTGAGATGACTATTCACAATTTTTGCCCATTTTAAGACACAGCTGGTTGAAGCCAAGCGTGATAGCACATGCCTGTAATCCTACCTTCTCAAGAGAATGAGGTGGGAGGATTGCAAGTTCAAAGTCTTACCAAGACTGCAACTCAAAATAAATTTAAAAAAATAAAAATAAGAACGGAAAATAAAGCCAGGAGCTGGGCTGTAATCCCAGTGATATGTGAGGCTGAGGAAAGAGGATCTCAGTTTAAAGGCCAGAGGCAGCCTGTGCAACTTAGCAAGACACTGTCTCTAAATAAAAAACTTAAAAAGGAGCTGAGGGTGCAGATCAGTAGTACAGAGAACACCTAGCAAGGCCCTGGATTCAAGTCTCCAGTATTGGGGGAAAAAAGTATAGAATCAGGCATGGTGGCAATTACCTGTGAATCCCCACACTTGAGATTCTAGGGCAGGAGGATCAAGTTCAAGGCCATTCTGGGATACATAGTGAGTTCCAGGCCAGCCTGGGTTATATAGCAAGACCTTGTCTCTAAAAAAATAAAATAAAATAAAATAAAATAAAATAAAGCTGTCTGTTTTCTCATTGTTTAATTTTAACAGTTCTTTGTATATTTTAGATAAGTCTTTTCAGACATATCTCTTGTAAATATCTTCTCATTTTGCATCGTGTATTCTCATTCTGTTAGCACATCTTTCACGGAAATAAAGAATTCAAAAACTTTTCCTTTTTTGTTTTTGTTTTTTGAGATAGAGCAGATATTCTTGCTGTGTGCTATAGGCTGGCCTCAAACTCCTTATTCTCAGCCTCTCAAATAGCTAGGATTATAGGCATTCACCACCATGCTTGGTTCTTAAGGATTAATCTTCTGCGATTATTTCTAAGAAGTCATCATCAAGCATAATGTCACCTAGATTCTCTCCTTTCTTATCTTTTGGAAGATCTGTCCTTCCATATAAACTTAAAATTAGCACATATCCACAAAACAACTTGCTGTTATTTTGATACTGACTGTGTTGAATGTATAGATAAATTTAGAAAGAAATGACATCTTAAAAATACTGAATCTTTTTTTGTACATATTTGGAAGTCCTGTTTGTGTTATACCAAAGCATTTCATTTTTGTTGCTAAAATGGTGAGCAATAAAAAATGAACTGTCAAGCCACAAAAAGAGATGCTGTTAGGTGCCATTGAGTTGGTGTCCCACTCATAGTGACCCTATGTACAATAGGCGAAACAGTGTTGTTAGTGCTTCTTTGCTGTTCATAGGGTTTTCAATGGCTCACTGATTTTTGGGAGTGGGTTGCCGGGTCCTTCTCCCAAGCCTACAGCACCTGTGTTCCCAGGTGGTCTCCCTGCCAAGTACTAACCAGGCCCAACCCTGCTTAGCTTCTGAGATCTGATGGGATCAGACACCATACTGGTAAGGCTGCAGGCTATAAAAAGAGATAGAGAGGAGTCTTAAATACATATTGTTAACTGAAGTAGCCAGTCAGAAAATGCTGCAAACTATATGATTCTAAGTATGTCATATTATGGAAAAGGCAAAACTGGGAATCAGAGACTTAAAAGGCTCCTTGCCAGGAGACAGAGGGGAAAAAAAGATGAATAGGCATAGCACAGGAGATTTATATGGCAGGGAAACTGTTCTATAGTACACTATACATTACAACCTGTACTATAATGGATACATGGCACTAATATTTCTAAAAAGCCAGAGAATATATAACTCAAAGAATGAATCCCAAAATAAACTAGGAATGTTACTTGTACCAATATCCAGTCATCAATTTTAACAAATGTACTGTACTCACTATTGCAATATGATTATGTTGCAGGGAAATATGTCTGGAAAAATACAGAGATGTGAGAATACTGTAGTTTTTGCTCAATTTTTCTGTACACCTAAAGCTGCTCTAAAAAGGCCTACTAACTCTAAAATATAATTTAAGATTACTAACAGTTTTATTTCTTCCTTAGTACATTCGATAAGACTTGCACTAGGCAGAGTGATGAGGCATCCCTACACTACTCCTGCAGCTAGAAGAAACCATATAGTATCTAACCACTAAGTATGATGTTATTTATATATTTTTCTGTATATCTTCTTTAAGAAATTCAAAAAGTTGCTTTCTATTCTTTGTTTATAGCAAGGATTTTTTGGCTGGGGGTATAGCTCAGTGGTAGAGCTCTTCGCCCGCAGACACAGTTCCTGAGTTAAATCTCTAGAACATGAGGCAGAAAATGACACAAAAGTAATATATATGAAAGGGAGTTTGTTCTTTCTTCAGATAGGGTCTCACTATATAGCCCAGGCTGGCCTGGAATTCATGATTCTTCTGTCTTAGTCTTCTAAGGGTTGGGATGATAGGTATACACCATCACACCTGGCCACATAAAGAGATTTTTTAAAAAACATAGGTTGGTGTTGGATTTTGTAAAAATTCAAAGATCCAAAATGTCCCATACAATATCAAAGAAGAAGAACCATGTCAGAAAATAGGTAATACCTGACATATAAGATATAGTAAAAGATAGGATAACATAGTGTGTTATTAGTGAAAGCAAAGAGAAATAAATCAAAAGAACACAAGAAAGAAGTCAGAAATAGACAAATATAGGAAAATGATGTTTGACAGACACAAAGGAAAGCTGGGTGTGGTGACACACACACCTATAATCTCAGCACCTAGGAGGCTGAGGCAAGAGGAATACCAGTTCATGGGCAGCTTGAGCTATATAGTGAAACTCTCTCAAAACGAACAAATAACATACTTGCTGCAGAAGCTAAGCTACAACCTAAAAGTGTAGCTTCCCCAAGATAAATATCTATGAGTATTTTCTTTTCAATTATGGGGAGGAGGGGAATCAGCCTCGTACTCTCAATATGAATAGAGGAAAACAACCGTACTCAAGCAAAAAATAACCAACGAATCAACAGCTTTACTCTCATGCTTTCCAAACACCACCCCAAAACAAAACAAAGGCAGTAGATAAAATCATGAAGTATAGGACAAACACTTCCAGAATGAACAAAAAACAGAAGAATGAAAATACTAGATAAAAATAATTTCCAACCTGTCAACATACTTGCTGTTGTTGTTGTTAGGTGCCATCGAGTCGGTATCCGACTCATAGCGACCCTCTGTACAACAGGGGAAACACTATTGTCAGTACTTCTCTGCTGTTCATAGGGTTTTCAATGGCAGATTGATTTTTGGGAGAGGGTTGCCAGGTAGCCTGTTTTATTTCTTACCTGCCAGCCCCCAAAGTAATCTTTAGTAAATTCCTTGAAATGAATCCAGTGTGTGTGAGGACAGACATACATGTATGTACCTAAGTATATCTATACACTGAATGATATATGGGGAATATAGAATACAATACTCATGCCCTGGGACAAACACCGCCTCTGTCCTCAATAACCACAAGAAAGTTTGTGCCTCTCATTAAGGTATGGGCACAGCACAAGCAGGAAACGAAGGCTAAGGCAGAGCTGGAGACAGCATCACCAAATATTATTCAAGGACTGCCTCAGCCCTGAGCCAATTTGTACACATAAGAATACTGTTTGTCTTTTTGGCTCCTACTATTTAACAAAATCTCTGTCATGTCATAAGCAGTTTGCTGGGATAATGCAAGAGGAGTTTCAGTGTTCACATATCATAACACACACAATCTTTACAAAAATATTTTGGAAAAAAATCACTCAATGTTGAGTGGTCTCAGCTTCAAGCAATACAAACATCAAACCTAGGTGAAGAGTCTGATATACAGAATTGTCTCACTATACTATAAAATTCAAAATATACACTGACAAAACACTACAAAGCATACAAAGAAACAGAGACATATGAGTCACTTACAGAGGAAACCCAAACATTGTACTTTCTATACAAAGACTCGAAAATCAAATACCTTAAAAAAGCTCAGAGGCCATGCATGGTGGTGCACACTCGTAATTCTAGCTACTCCGGAGTTAAGGGCAAGAGGATTGAGAGTTCAAGACCAGTCTGCGCTATACAGGAAGAACTTGTCTTAAAAAATACCATCAAAACCAACAACAACAACAAAAAGAAGGAAATATATGAAATTAAATAACACTCTTTTAGCCAATATGTCAAAGAAAAATCACAAGGGAAATTAGAAAATACTTTGAGGCAAATGAAATCTGTAACACACAATACCAAAAGTTCTGAGACAAAAGCAATGCTCAGAGGGAAAGTAACAGCTACAAATGCTTAATGTTAAAAAAGGATCTCAAATCAATAACTTACCTTTACACCTCCAGGAACTAGAAAAAAAAGACAAAACTAAACACTAACCACTATGCCAGATATAACCATGAATTTTATACTTCATTTACTTCCAAGTCTCGGAGAGATTATGATCCTTGCTTAAGCCAAAAAACATTCATTTTGCCAGCCTTAGGCATGTGCCCAGAATACAGCATAGCATCAATAAATGTTTTAGGAATGAAGAAGAAATCTGAGGAGCTAAACAGAAAAGATATGCAGAATCAGTGTAATGAGAAGTGTCCCTAATTGAGAATCATAACCATGGGAACATACTGGTAATTTATAATATCACACTCTAAAGTTATAAATTAAAAATCTACCTTGTAAATCATAATCTTCCTAAACCATATCTCTAATAATTTAATTTCTGTCTCTGAATCTTTTATTAATACTCTATTGCCATAGAATAAAGCTCAAACTTTTATCTAAGCAAATAAAGACCTCTAGTTTTTTGACAGGGATTATTTTGTTGCTTTTACCAGTAGTTAACATTCTCTCCTTTCACACAACTTGTGCTCTCATCCATAGACCTTCATTCATTTTTTTTTTTTTTTACTCATGTCTCTCTATCCACCTGACTCTATTCCACCCTTATCTCTACACACTTAAGCCTCAACAATTCATCTCACAGTTTAAGGTATTTTTCTTTCCTGTGACACTTGTGGGGCTAGGGTTTAGCTCATTTGGTAGAGCGCTGCTCTGCGTTCTCTGAGGCCCTGGGTTTGATTCCCTAGCACTGCAAAAATGGGAGAAAGACCTGGCAGCATACTACCGAAACAATTCCAGAACAATCAGCCATTGACAACCCTGTGAATAAGTATATTATGAGTCAAACTTGAATCAACAGCACCTAATCAAAACAACAAAGTACTAATAGAACATATCTATCACATGTTTTTTGTTATCTACGGATGCTCTTTGAAGACTGCATTCAAAATTTCTATGGAAAAATCTAAATTGCACTGAGGACAGTTGTTTATAGAAGTTTTGTTTATAGAAATTGTTTATAGAAGTTTTATGTGTTTCAACTATTTTTAAATGCCTAAAGAAGAACATACAAATGTGAAATGTCAATTTGGTGAATTTTCATTAAGTGAATATGCTCTTATAAATCTGCACATATAGAAAAATACATTTCCCCCACCTTGGAAGCCCTCGCCATTCCACCTTCCATTCACTATTCCTCATTCTCTCACAGGGCCATAAAACTCACGTTAGTGCCTAATAACATAAGCAGCCATGTGAAAATGCCCAAGCCAACCTATAGGACATATAGGTAGAGTTTGAAGGCATAAGGCAGTAGGACATCAAAACCCTCCAGACAATCTTTAAAAAAAGACACTAGTTAACTTTACAAGTGAAATCTTCCCCAGTCAAACCTCCAGATAAGACGTTGACACCTTGACTGTAGCCTGTGAAATCTTAAAGCAAAAACCCCATTCAAACTGTGCCTGAGCTGGGAATGGTAGTGCATGCCTATAATCCCAGGACTCAAGAGGCTGAGGCAGGAGGACTGACACAAGTTCAAGAACAGCCTGGTGTACATAAGTGAGTTCAAGGACAGCCTGGGCCACATAGCAAGACCATGTCTCAAAAAATAAAAAACAAAAGACAAGTTAACTGTGCATGGACTTGTCCCACAAAAGTTATGAAATAATGTTTATTATGTTAAATAGGAACTAACTTGTTACATGGGTAATGATAACCCATTTGTTTTCCCTCTTTTGTACACAATCGTCTTTCAGTTCTTTAGAATTACCACTGAAGACCCAGAAGGGCTCTTTAATGATATGTAATAAAGTCTTTTTTCTTTTTTTAATATGTAATAAAGTTTAACTCTCTCTGCCTTTATGCTACTTCAAAATGACACCAGAATGCTTTTTCAGTGACTGTATTTGATAAGAAGACTAAATTTCACAGTGTAACTAATATGATGTTATATGTACCTGCTATATGAACCTAATTTCTTCAATTAATTACTTAATTGAATATGGAAAGTTATTTAGTTTTTATTTATATAAATAACTTTTTAAAATCTTAACAATTTATTCTGAAACTAATCTACCAAGGAGGCTTACATTATTCAAGTTTCTTAGTAAAACACTAACATTTTGATATCACAACTCACTTTTCTTATGACAACAGAGCCTCAGCTTCCAAAATAATAAAATGAAGAAGCTACTGAGCACTAAGCGATTTTATTTACTTATTTATTTCAGCCTTTATTATAATCCCTGAAAGTAAGACACAGAAACCTCACATTGAATCTTTGAATTTTAAATACTTCCTGAAAGAGGAATATTAAATGCAAAAAGATATTTTATGCTTGATGGAAAATAAGAACTATAGCTAACTGGATAGTAAATTTAATTCCTAAACCCAACATCATATTTAAATTCGCATCTCACAACTATTTTTAACTATTTATTATATATATAATTTACTATATATACTATGTTTTTTTCCTACATTTGTGTATTATATTGGAATCATAGCCATTTTGTAACCTGGACAGTATTTTCAAAAAAGGTTTTTTTTTTTTTAATGGAATACAATGAACATCACTTTAAAGCAATGTGAAATATGGCTTTTATGATTTCAAAATTATAAACATTAATCCTTTACAAAGACTTTTATTATTTTCATTCATGATATTTAACAGATTGAAACAAAATTAGAAAAAGTGGAACAAAGTATTTGAGAAAGTGACAGTTTCCAAGAATGTGCATGTGTAAGTGAAACACGAAATAGCAAAGACATTTAAAATCTACCACAAATTGTAAGAAGCATGGAAACACTTATTTTTAAATGGGAAAAAGCTGCACAGCCTTCAACATGTGTTACTAAATCTAATCTTTTAAATATAAGAGGAAAACTTTTGATAGTATTATATTATTTGTATTCTTACTCAGCCCCTAAAGAACGATAGCCAGTTGGTCTCATTTTTTATTAAGTGACTTTTAAAAAAGTAAAGAAAATGGAAACTTACTCAATATTAAAAACTAAATCTGTGATTAGCCTGGTTAATAACTTTTTATTCTGCATTTTTCTGCATTTTCTGCTGCAGAGCTCTGAATAAACCATTGGGTAACTAAATCTTCCAATACTCTCACATCTTGAGAAAGTAATGGTGCTGTCACATGCAGAGGAACGAGGTAGAAAGGAGTGAGTAACATCTCCACATAAAAAATTCGAGGTAATTTTAGAACTGAGCTGGGAATGAAGTGTTGTTCTTAAATAGGACTATCATATGCCACATAAGTGGTAGCCCAGGACATTAATACATTATGTTGAATAAAACAAGTTTCTATTATTTGCAATTAATGCAAAGGTGAATTAGAAATAGTCTCTATTTTCAAAGATCTTTCAAAATGATTGCAGCTTGAGCATCTCTAACCCAAAAATCTGAAATTCAAAATGCTCCAAAATCCAATACTTTTCCAGTACCAACTTCACTCTGCAAATGGAGAATTCCACACCTCATGTGATAGGACATGATCAAAATACATAATTACTTGAAAATAATGTCTAAAATGAGTTTCAGGTTATGTGTATGAAGTATGTGTGAAGCATAAATGAATTTCAGTTTTAGACTTGAGACCCATCACCAAGATATTTCATTTTATATATACATACATATATATGTATGCGCAAGTATTCAAAACCACCCAAAAAATTACAAAATCAGAAACACTACCAATCCCATGTATCATGGATAAGGGATACTCAACCTGTTCTTGCTTATATAGAAGAATACATTAAAAACTTATAAAGCCAGGCATGGTGAAGGATGCATACCTATAATCCCACCAGTCGGGAGCCTGAAACAGAAGGATTGATGTGAGTTTGAGGCCACTCTGGCCTACAAAGCAAATCTCTGCCAAAATAAGTTATAATACAAGAATGTTTGATATTGTACAATGAAAAGAAATGCAATTAAAATTCAATTTATGGAAGAGATGTTCCTGGGAACAGAAAAGGTTGCTCAGTGCAATGTATACTTTCTACTATACATGCATAATCTTTTTCCACTAAAAATCACCATAAGTACAGCACTGATTAGTGCTTTAACTTTTACTTAGGAAAAATTTTCAATTTTGTCAGTTTTAACACAAGTCAGCAAACTATGTCCAAAATCCAGGCCCTACTGCTATTTTTTAAAGTCACATTGTACTGAAACATCAGTATATCCACCCACTACTTTATTGCTTATGGGTAAATTGAAGAAATACCACCTAGAACATATGGTGCACTCAGCCTAAGATATTTCATATCCTACAGAAAATCATTTGCTGACCTCTGACCTACAATGAATGAATTTCGGCTGCTTTTCAGTATCTTTCTCAAGGATTTCACAGTATTTAATTCAATTGTAGGGAAATCAACCTGATTTCTCCCCTAGGAACTTCACAATGACATATCCTGAAACTGTCCATACCGAGTACATTTTGCCTGGTACCCACTGTGCTGTTTTGTTATTATTGTTTAGTTTTGTTTTGCAGTACTGAGGAGTTAAACCCAGGGACTAGCACATATTTTGCAAGTGCTCTGCCACTGGGTTGCACCCCCCAGGCCATGTTAATTTTTTTATTTTGAGTCAGGGTCTTGAGTCAGGCTGACTCTGGACTCAAACTTGTAATGCTCTTCCCTTCGCATCCAGAATCCCTGGGATTACAGGCATGCACCACTATGCTCAGTTTTTGTTTTTCTTATGTAGAAATTACATATGTAATAGTCTACCCATTTTGTTAACTCTATTTTATTCCATTTTCTACTTATGCCTTCCAATGTCCCTTCTTTTCCTTCAAATTTCATCAACAATCGTGATAACTTTCTGTAGGTTTTTTGCTCTGCTTTTTCCCATAGGTCACATCTCTCCCACTATCTCAACATGTCTTTTCTGTGTTCTTGTATTTCTGTTTTATGGTCTTCCTCCATAGAGAAAATAATCTTAAAATTTTTTAAATTTCAAATTGCAAAATATTTGCTTACAATTTTAAAGTGCTCCATACCAACATTATTCTTCTAGTTTTTCCTCACTTGTTAATAACTTTTCACTGAGTTAGACTTGCCTTTTGTATGAAAGTACTTGTACTTGTATGAAAGTAATCAAGTTAGTGTAAATTATATATAATATTTCTTTATAACATATATTCTCTAATCTAATCCACACCTTTTCAACAGTTTTGGAGGGCTACAAAATCAGATGTGGTTCTCTCACAGGAATCTAGTCCACACTCGATTCTAACCCATATCTGACTTTGTAGCCCTCTAAAACGGTTGAAAGGATGCAGATTAGATTTGAGAATACATATTATTTCACTGGCCATATACTTTATAGTGATGTCCCTTCTTTTATTCCTGATATTGGTAATTTGTATCTTCTGCTTTTCTTGACCAGTCTGACTTTAAGGGCTATTTTACTGATGTTTCCAAAGAACATGTTTTTGTCTTGAAAGAATCATAGGAAATGCCTAGAAAATAGATTAAATTTCTAATGAAACAGGAGGTATGGTAATCTGCTGAGCATGAAAGGGCTTACACATGGTTCTGAGTGTTCGGAACAGCTAGTTAGTAACCTGTCTTTTATAATATCTATTTACTAAACATAACCTATTAATGTGAATGCTGCCATATAACTCTAAAATTTCCTCTAGATATAAGGTTAAAGTACAATCATTGACAAGACAACACAAAACCTTCCAAGTCTCCAAAACATTAAGTCTCATTTCAAGTATCATCTCCACTGTGATCCCAGCACTCAAGAGGCTGAAGGAGGAGGATTATAAGTAAATTCCACGTTAGCTTAGGATAGAGACACACTGTCTTAAAAGGAAAAAGGACAGGAAAGGAAAAGGAAAAAGAAAAGAAAAAGAAAAAGAAAAATAGTCTTTAAAAATCTCTCTTAAAAATGGGGCATGGGGGTACATGCCTGTAATCCCAGAATTCAGGAGACTGAGGCAGAAGGATTGAAGCAAGTTCAAGGCCAGCCTGAACTACATGAGTTCAAGGACAGTCTGGGCTACAGAGCAAGACCTTGTCCTCACCCACCAAAAAAAAAAAAAAAAAAAAAAAAAAAAACTATTTTAAAAAGAATTGATGAACAAATGAATTTGAGAGATACTTAGAAAATTCTGTTTCTCAAACAGTCTAAAATGTTTGAAATTCTCCCTTTGGTAAGTCTTAATTTTCTAATAAATTCTATGTCTATTGCTACTGCATAAGCTCTATATTTTCATCATGAGAATCATGAACATCATACATTGGATAAAACAGACACTGCTATAAAGGCTTTATGTATATTCTTTCTTTTTTCTTTTTTTTTTTTGTAGTACTGTGGGTTGAACTCAGGGCATCGCGCTTGCATGCTTTACGAGTGCTGTACCCCCAGCCCATTTTTTTTACATTTTGAGACAGGGTCTTGCTAAATTATGCAGTCTACCTCTTGTCTCGAATTTGTGATCCTCCTGCCTCTACTTCCCAAGTCACTGGGATTATAGGCGTGTACCACCATGCCCGGCTCTCTATACATTATTTCATTTAACCCTTATAATAATGCTACCATATAAGTCAAGTTTTATAGTTGAAAGCTTCTCTTTAAACATTTTATTTTATTCTTCAAGATAAAAAAGAAAGATGTAATATTTAATTCAGCAAGAAAATATCAAGGAAAATATTTCTACCAATAGCTAAGATTTTAGTTGCTGAATATATAATATTTAAATTGCTGATATTCCTTTTCTGGTTGATTAGAAAACCCATTTATACACACAGAAGAGAACTTGCTTATAAGATTTAAGTTGCAACCATGAATTCATTAGCATCAAGTTTCCAATTAACCAAAGAGAAAACTAACAAATCTGCCTCTGGAACTCATGTAGTAAATATCATAACCAGCCATAATTATAGTACAACTGGTACAACCACATCTACCAAGTAGGAATGGAGAGGACAAAGACACTCCACTGTGGAAAAACACATCTGGTTATTACTCTACTGTCACCTCAAAATTTACAACCTATAAATGTACATGAAGTTTGAACATACATGTAAAATTACAAAACTCCATTTTATTAACTATGTCAAAGAAACCAAAAGTCCATCACACATTTGAGACACTGAGAAATGGGATAAAACTAAAATTAATAGATTACACTTAAAATCAAGGATTAACTGCTGATACCATAATAGAACAAGAAACAACTTAGAAAAAGATATGTGTAAAGATTTCATGGATATCAATTCCTTCCTTCAAAAAATGTAACTACTGGTTATCTATGGCACAGCATGTTGACAGTAACTAAGAAAATTAAGAATGGATATCAAAAGTTTTCACCACAACGAAATGATAAATATCTAAGATGTCAGACATGTTAATTAGCCTGACTGATCATTCTACAATGTATATATGTACCAAAACATCGCATTATATATCAGAAATATAAAATGTCTAAAACTTTTTAAAAAATTAAAGTATAACAAAAACATCTAAGTGTTTAGATACTTTCAATGGAAAAGAAAATATCCTGCTATAAATCAGTATTTTAATTGACTTATTAAAGTACAAAAAAAATTCTGGTAACAATAAATTATGTTTGTTTGAAGACTGGGAAGAATGTTTACATTCAGTGTACCTAAATGTTTTTACATTGCATACTTTATGATAAAGTCAAATCAGTATAAATTCTTTCTTGTGATATCAAAATCAGAAAAAATGCAGAAGACTTTAAATACTTCTCATTATATTACACAATTATGTTATAGTGAAGTGTAACCTGCACTAATTGCCCACAGATATAAATATGACTAAAAAAAGGAAGGCATTTTTAAGTTTTAACAATGCTACTATCATAAAACATTACTTTTCATTGTGGACCAAGAGGTAAAACATTTTCTAATTTGTCTTCTCATATAAAAGCAGGTAGAATGGAGGAGAAAATCAAGTAGAGTCAAATAACAAAGCAAAACATTGTGACAACATATAGTCCACCTAACTTGGATGATTACAATTTTGAAATAATGCATTACAAGGAAAAAGATAATGCTGCCTTATGATTTACTGGAAGTTTTTATTATGAACTGAAAAAATGAAAATTATTTATAATGTAATTTTAAATCTTGATCACTCAAAGAAACAGCCCTTATTCAAAAATGAAACTGGCACATATATACATGATTACAAATGAAATGTAAATGTATAAGTATACAAACTGCAAAATATTAGGGTTATATTGGAGCAATTTATGACCACAACTTAATCACAGCAAGATGTGACTTTCGGACACAACCCTGAAAGAAATTTAATATTTCATTATGAGGAATAAAAATTCTTTTTATTGTCCAGGAAAAAAAACTCATAGTCATCTACTTTTAAAAATTAAACTTGTTCTTATAGGACACCTAAACAAAAGACTGCCAAAAAAAGTTTCTACCCATATGAAAAAATGATTTTATCTGCACTACAAAACAACAGTGCTTTTAGTGTTGTTTTTTTTAAGAATTATCCAAAAAGTATTTCAAGAAGATTAGTAAAGGTCTAGAACTTTAGATATAATTTAGCACAGGCACATATGACACCAGGACTGCCTATGTGAAATTGGGATTCTCTTAGAATATGTAAAATGGGTGGTTAATGGACTTGTGCTACCTGTAACAAGAAAAGTTGCTTTTAGAAACACAGTACAGAAAATAGAGGTATAAGAGGAGAAAATTTCAAAAATGTACAAAAGCAGCCAGACATTTCCTGACAAATAAGTGGAATAATGTAAAGTTTCAAAGACTTACAAAAAACTGTCTCTTAGATTGTTGTTCCAGTATATTAGAGAGCTAAAATTCAATCTGGAAATTCCCATTTCTACTTCCAGGATTAAGCAATTTAATAGTTATCAGTCTGATACTAAGAAAGTCATTAGAATTCATTCTGAAAAGCACATCTTAAGATCCAAATTCTCCTTTAAAAATGGGTAGAATGTTTCTTCTTAATTAGCAACAACAACAAAAAAACTTCATTACATTTTGAACCTAAATTTTAAATTAAAGAAGAAACTTTAAAAAGAAAAAAAAAAAAACCTACCTCAGGAAAGCCTCAGTTCACTAGATCTATGTCACATTGATTTATAACAGTTATTTCTTAGGGGGGAAAAAGAACACACAGATGCAAACAATTACTCTATTTTTGTAGGCAACAAGTGAGGTGGGTGGTAACTGAGAAATTTTTTTAAAATCCTGTCACAATATTCTGCTTTTTCTTAAGAAACCCTCCTCATACAACAAACGTTTGCCACATCAGAGAATTTCCAGGGCCTGAAGCACTACTTTGATTCCAGACCGCTGCAGGCATTAGCAGGAGGTAATTAGGGTAAAAAGTTCAGCCACAGTTCCATGTCTAGAGTGCTGCCAGAAATAAATTTCCTCTCTATTCACTGGTTTCTACTGTACCTTCCCTATGAATAATATTGAAAACACATTTATCTTTGTAGAGTTTGTTCCTCTTCTAATTAACTTTACGGCATTTATAGCATTTAATAATTGAAAATGGCCCCAATCACAGCAGTTTTATCTTTAATAAGTGGAAGGGTATATTATCATTTTTCCTACATTGCTGTTTGTTGGACAAGTGACTCCAAGAAGCACTGCAGCTGTTTTTATCATAATTTCTGATCATCATAAATGTATGGTTTGTTTCCTTATTTGAAAAAGAAAACAAAATTGAGACAAAATGTATATTCAAAATGTGTTCTTTCAAAATTTTCAAGAAATGTGACAAAGGCTAATCACAAAAAGGTTCAGAATAGGAAGTCATATTAGTTTATAACATACAAATCTATTACTGTGTCTCATATTTTTTCTAGAGGGGGAAATGAATGTTTACATCTAAATAAGTGAGAGAATTCTAAATATACTGCATTTTGGAGTGTTAATAAGTTTAAGAAACTATAAATTGGCCCCCAAAGTATAGGTCTTTGTCGTACATCCCTATATCCACAACCACATTCACCCACACCTGCACAAGGATGTCCTATCAAGTCAATTATCTGACTGTCTAAATTTTCGTTGTGTGTTTGAAAAAGAAAATCTTAATAAAATTATGTGACTACAAAGAAAAACTACTTATTATAGTAACTATTTTCTGATGAAGTATAAAAATATTAGTTACAATGAAATACACAACCTAATGACTTTTTAAAATTATTATTATTATCATTATTACTCGTAGTACTGGGAGATTGAACAGAGGCCTTTGCACTTGCGTACTTTGCAAATGCTGTACTCCTGAGCTACATCTCCAGCCCATTTGTTATTTTTGGTTGTTTGTCTGTTTGTTTGTTTTTGAGACAGGGTCTTGCTATGTTACTCAGGTTGCCTCTGGCCTCAAACCTACCATCCTCCTGCCTCCACCTCCAGAGTCACTTGGATTACAGGCATGAGCCACCAACACCTAGCTAAAAAATGAATTTTTAACGAAAGACTAAATCTTGCTGCAGACGTAATAGTAATTATGACAATCACACTTTTAAGTCCAGAAAGTTTATTTTTAAAATAATAATAATCTGTTTATGAACATAAAACAATGTTTCAAAAAAATCATAATGTTTTTAAGTTTTTCAACAAAGGACAAAAAGTTTTTTTACATTTTTTCAAATTCTCTTCAACTATTCAGTCTTTAGTATCCTAAGGTATGACTCATAGTTGTACACAGAGAAATAAAAGAATATGGCCAGGCGTGGTGGTTCATGCCTATAATCCCAGCCACTCAAGAACCTGAGGCAGGAGGACCACAGGAAACCTTGCACAATTTGCTAAGAATCTATCTCAAACAGTAAAGGATGGTGAGTGGAACATGGTGGCGCACATGTGTAATCCCAGCGAGTGGGGAAGCTGAGACAGGAGAATCACAAGTTCGGGACCAGAGGAAGTCTGCATAATTTAGTGAGACCCTGTCTCAAAAAAAAAAAAAAAAAAGAAAGTAAAAAAATGGGCTGAGGGTGCAGCTCAGTGGTACACCACTTGCAAAGCATGTAAGCTCGAGGCCCTGGGTTCAACCTCCAGTATGGGGCAGGGGGTTGGGGGGACAATAAAGGATGGGGCTGGGGATGCAGCTCAGGAGTAGAGCATTTGCCTAGCATAAATAAGGCCCTGAGTTCAAGGCCCCAGTACTGAGGGGGGAGG
>VMDO01023856.1:0-30894 GCA_007922755.1 Pedetes capensis
ATGGAATACTACTCAGCAATCAAGAAAAATGAAATAAGGTCATTCGCAGCAAAATGGGTTGAATTAGAGAAAATTATTTTAGGTGAACGAACACAAGCTCAGAAAGAGAAACACCACGTGTTCTCACTCATATGTGGGAGCCGAATCAAAATTATAAGAAGGAAAAATCCTATTCAAAGGTTGGATCAAAATAAAACAAAACAAAAAAAAAGCTAAGAATGGTGTCAATATAAATGGTCTAGAAAATGCATGCAATTGTTCTGACAAGATAAAAACAAAGTTCACTACAGGAAAAGTTTCTATCTTAAACAGAATTGGAATCCAAGGACATACAGAAAAATATTACCAAGTAAATGATAGAGAAGACTTAGATGGGGAGGGTGGGAGGGGGAAGCATACAAGAGGGTAAGGGGGCACCTATATGAATAATGTACATCAAAATGCATATATGGAAATGCCACAATGAAAATCATGTCAGAATGAATCACATTAAGGTGTACATTAAAAATTTCTAATAATAATAATAAAAAAAGAAGTGCTGTCCATTGTGTTTAGGCTGCTCTGTGTAGGATTCTTGCAGAGTCATTTTTGGAACAAATCCAATGATGTTGTTTGTTCCTAACAAATTGGAAACCTACTGTACATTACCAGAATTTACCCAATGCCACCCATTGAATTGACCTGAGAAACTGAGAAGCCAGATGCTTCAGGATGAACATGTGAAGTCATACTTGCAAGAATGTATTATGAAGTAGAAATTAGAATATGTGGGATCTGCGATCCAAAAAGAAAAAAAGAGGTTCTTAAATAAAAACATTAAGAAATTTATCCCATTAGTAGCATGCACCCTCTCTGCACCCTACTTCTACTTCTTGAATCATATCTCTTTTAATTAAGATTACATGTGCTTAGAAATGGCCTTTTCTTATTTTGTAGGACCTTTATCACATTATGGATGGGAATACTTAATCTGCATTTCAAAGAGATGCCAGGTGAACTCAGAACCTGGTCCACTGGTCACACTAGAAGCTTAGTGCATCCCTAGGGAAGAGGTGGAGGTACAGAGATAAAACCAAAGGTTGATTTTACTCCATGCTACTAATGGGATCAATTTCTTAATGTTTTTATTTAAGAACCCCGTTTTTTCTTTTTGGATCACAGATCTCACATATTCTAATTTCTACTTCATAATACATTTTTGCAAGTATGACTTCACATGTTCATCCTGAAGTATCTGGCTTCTCAGTTTCTCAGGTCAATTCAATGGTGGCACTGGGTAAATTCTGGCAATGTGCAGTAGGTTTCCAATTTGTTAGGAACAAACAACATCATTGGATGTGTTCCAAAAATGACTCACCTACTGCCTTTTCTCGACCTTAGAGTCTTCCTATGATGTTTATTATTTTACATCTAGGGATTTTTGGTTGCAAAATTTTTGGGGCCTGGGTAGAGGGGGCTACCCCATTTGCCACAGAACCAAAAGACTTTTGTTCCATTCTGTTTTCATATCTTGATGTATTTATTTAGATGGGGTTTTACTATGTTGCCTAGGCCATTCTGGAACTCCTAGGCTCAGATGATCGCTAGCCTTCTGAGTAACTGGGACCAGAGGCATGTGCCACTGTACCTGGCTTATATGAACATTTAATTGTGTAACTCAAGGAAGGGCTGGCACATAGTGGGCACTCAATAAATGTAGCTAGGTCTGGCATCTAAATCACGCAAAACTAGTCCTACCCACCCATTTGTTCAAGAGTTGTAACTTGGTTATCTGCTTCCTATAATTTTAACTTACCAGTTACTATTGTAGTCCAAATGTACAATTCTCATGGCTTTGAGCAGAAGTCCCCAGACCACTTAACTGAATTCCAGCACCCAAATAGGCATGGTATCTCTGTTGTGTCTAGGTTAGCCAGGTTTCTGCAATTCTGCTGCTGGGTTCTGCTTCTATCTTCCCTTCCCTGTGATACTTAGAATAGTCACTTACCTTAACCTTGGTGCTACTGCCTGCATGTTTGTAAATTGTATCCTTTGCAACCACCAAAGAATAATAGGATCTGAGTTTCTAAAACTCTTTGAGGTGTGTGATGAAACTGTAAATTACCATGATAAACATCACGATTTAGCTGCTAACCAAGTGAAAGCAATTCTGAGTCCCCAAAGAATTGCTTCCTCTGAGCTTATTTCTCCTTCTGTGGCAAGGTGCATTTTCAGTATGTCCTTCACAATTTTCTAGAGGCTTCTAACTTTGCCATTAGGAATGTGCTTTTACTCTTATGTGACTGGGATAACTTGTAAGATGACAGATATTGTACCCCATTTTTTATAAGGTAGTGAGAAGAATATTTAAGTTCTATTGCTGTTGTAGTCAGGAGAGAACAATCCCTGGAGAAGGACATCATGTTTGGAAGAGTGGCAGGTCAACGGAAAAGAGGAAAACCCTCCACCAGATGGATTAACACAGTGTCTGCAACAATGGGCTTAAACATAAATAAGATGGTTTGCCTGGCACAGAATCGACAAGTGTTTCGATCTGCTGTACATAGGGTTGCTATGAGTCGGACTCGACTTGACGGCACCTAACAACAACAACAACAACATTGTTGTTGTTGTTGTTAGGTGCCATCAAGTCAGTATCCAACTCATAGCGACCCTCTGTACAACAGGGGAAACACTATTGTCAGTGCTTCTCTGCTGTTCGTAGGGTTTTCAATGGCAGATTGATTTTTGGGAGGGGGTTGCCAGGTCCTTCTCCCAAGCCTACAGCTTCTGGTGTTCCCAAGCGGTCTCTCATCCAGGTACTAACCAGGCCCGACCCTGCTTAGCTTCTGGGATCTGATTCTATAGGGCTATGGCTGCAGGCTAAGTTCTATGTTGTTGTTGTTGTTGTTAGATGCCATGGAGTCGGTATCCGACTCATAGCGACCCTCATAGGGTTTTCAATGGCAGACTGTTTCAGGATTGCCTTGGGAGTGGATTGCCAGGTCCTTCTCCCATTTTTGTGGTGGGAATTGAACTCGGGACCTCAGAGACTGCAGCACAACGCTCTACCAACTGAGCTAAATCACAGCCTAAGTTCTATAGGGAAAGCCAAAAGAGAAGATGATGAGAGGCTAATACATCACTGCCACACTATTGTAAAAGCAAGCAGTGGTATCTGCAGCATTAAAGGAAAACAATAAGTGACTTATTCATAAGTTCATTTTAGTTGTATCTCTCTAATTTTATTGCATTTTATTTGAAAAGTGCTCTTGTGAAAATTATAAATATCTCTACCTATTATTGGGCTGGGGTTTAGCTCAGTTGGTAGAGTGCTTGCTCTGTGCTTTCTGAGGCCCTGGGTTTGATCCCAAGCACGGCAAAAACAGGAGAAGGACCTGGCATCCCCCTCCTGAAACAATTCCAAGATAATCAGCCATTGAAAACTCTGTGAATAGTAGAAAAGCACTGACATAGTGCCAGTCATGGCTAAGTGTTGGGGAGTGTTTCTTTCTGTTGTACATAGGGTCACTATGAGTTGGACCAAACTCAATGGCACCTAACAACGACAACATATCTATTATTGAATCCCTATGTAGAAGCATTACATTAGGCACAACAGATTCTATTAGAAAGTTTTTAAATACTGAAATGAGTAAGGGTTGCCCATATGTTCTAGTGACCCTCCCATGGCTTTGATGGGCTTTAGGATTATCACTGAGAAGGGAACCTGTACTGCTCCATGGGCTCCTTATTTATTCCTGCCTTATGTGTTCACTGTCATACTCTGACTAGGAAACCCTCAAGACCACTCTAAGGATGCTCCACTTCAGGGACTGGCAAAATACAGTCCATGGGCTAAATCTGGCCCATCACCTATTTTTGTAAATAAAGTTTTATTGAAACATAGCCAGCCATATTCATTCATTAAATAGTGGTAGCCTGCAAAGCCAAAATGTTACTGTCTTCTCTTTTACCTATAGGACTACATTCCACTTTCCTGAGCCACTGGTTCTGACTCATTCTCCTGATTTATAAACTGTAGAATTTTCCAGGGCTTACTTCATAGTTCATTTGTTCTCTTTCTCTCTCTGTCTCTCTCTCTGTGTCTCTCCATCTCTGTCTCTTTGTCTCTGTCTCTGTCTCTTTCTCTCTGTCTCTCTGTCTCTGTCCTTCTTAGGTTAATGGTTCTTAACTCTATAGCTCTTAAGAACCACTTGGAAAGCTTTTAAAAAATATAAATATCTTGGTGGCACTCCCCAGAGGGGTGTTTAGCTGGGGTTTAGCTCAGCTGGTAGAATGCTTACTCTGCATACTCTGAGGCCCTGGGTTTGATCCTCAGCACTGAAAAAACAGGAGAAGGACCTGGAAGCCCATTTCTGAAATAATCTCCAAATAATCAGCCATCAAAAACCCTATGAATAGCAGAGAAGCACTGACATAGTTCTGGGCATGGCACAGTATGAGAGAGTGTTTCCTTCAGTTCTACATCAGGTCATTGAATGGTTTTGACTTGATGGCACCTAACAACAACAAAGCCTGGCATAGGGCTCAGTCCTTAGTATGTTCTGTAAGCTCTCCATGTGAGTAAAATGTACAGTCAGTCTTGGGGGAACTATTATGCCAAGTGACTTTTGTCTGCTTTTTCTTATTAACCACACATCAACAAATACCAAATTGTATCTTCAGTCTGCATATCACCCCTGACTTCTGTACTCACACTGCCAACTCTTCCCTTGACATTTCCACTTAAGATTTCTAATCAACATCTCAAACACTGCATGTGTATGTCAGAACTGATGCCCCTCACATTGCTTCTCCTCTGTCTCAGCAACCACTAGCAAATCTGCTGTCCCTTCAAAATTAATTACCATCTCTGTTGCTATTTCCCAGGCCAAGCCAGAGCATCTCTCACTGAAACTATTGCAATGGTTTCCTATTGCTGTTGTCTCCCTATTTCTACTCTCGATTTCTGACAATTATTGTGAAAACAAAAGACAGAATGATTCTTACAGAATATAAATCAGATCAAAGAACTTGATGTTACCCAATGAGGGACACTTGCTCTGACTATAAAACTTGAAATCACTCTCCTAACTTCTCTGTCTTATCTGGTTTTACTTTTTTCCCAAAGCACATCTATGTGATATTCTTATTTGTTTATGATTGGTTTTCCCCTCAGAGTCTATGCCACAATTAGAGCAGAGTTACTATAGTGTATAGTTCCAGAGAGCACAATCTTATCTTGAATGAGCTTCAGAGAACGGTGCAGTACACAGCTTGAATAGACACATGGAAATCTGCTTTCAAGAAAAATGCTTAGTTGTACTCACTGTTGTATATCCAGAGCCTTGAACTGTGTCTGACCCAAAGTAGGCTCTTAATAATGTTTGTTGGATGAATTTTTGAACCTGTATCACTTATAATTTTGCCTGCTTTCAGCCATGCCACTATGGCATACAATCCTGTCAGATCTCAGAAGCTAAGCAGGGTTGGGCCTGGTTAGCAGTTGGATGAGAGACCACCTGGAAATACCAGCTGCCTTAAACTTGGGAGAAGGACCCGGCAACCCACTCCCAAACTCCCAAAAATCAATCTGCCATTGAAAACCACATGAATAGCAGAAAAGTGGTAATAATACTGTTTTGCCTGTTGTATGTAGGGTCTCTATGAGTCAGATACTGACTTGATGGCACCTAACAACAACAACAATTTTGCCTATATAATCATGAAAAAGATGCTTTGAGGTGTTTTATACATAGCATTTATAATACAATACTTTCATTCATCTTAGACTTTTTATATAACTGAGAAAAAGTTGTTTTCCTCACATTTTTAAATTTCCTAGTATCAATCCCTATTTTTCTTTCTTTTGTTTTCACGATGTCTTCCATAAGTTATTTGATTAGTAACCTTTATCATTGTATATCATCAAACTCTGTTTTTTAACTCACTTTTTACATTGCTCATCATATACATATTTATATTCTGTACATCTACTGGACTACAAACAGCATAGATATAACATTTGTTTTGTTCACATCCTGGCCCCTACAAGGTATTCAAAAAATATTGGGTAAAATTCAAGAACGGAGTGTGGCAGGGTTATGTTGTTGTTGTTAGATGCCATCAAGTCGGTATCCAACTCATAGCGACCCTCATAGGGTTTTCAATGGCTGACTGTTTCGGGATTGCATTGGGAGTGGATTGCCAGGCCCTTCTCCCATTTTTGCAGTGCTGGGAACTGAACTTGGGACCTCAGAGACAGCAGCACAGCGCTCTACCAACTGAGCTAAATCCCAGCCCGGCAGGGTTATATCCTTTCAATTTCTATGTTCAGCAAGTAATTCGAGAAGTTGGACTTTATGAAGAAGAAGGAAGCATCAGGATTAGAAGAAGATTCATTAACAACTTGTATTATGCAGATGGCACAACTTTGCTTGCTGAAAGTGAAGAGGATTTGAAACATTTACTGATGAAGACCAAAGAACATAGCCTTCAGTATGGATTGCACTTCAACATCAACAAAACAAAAATCCTTACAACTGGATGAGTACACAACTTCACGATAAATGTAGAAAAGATTAAGTTTTTTCAAGATATTGATTCTACAATGAACACTCATGGAAGCTGATGTTGTTGTTAGGTGTTGTTGAGTCAGGTCCAACTCATAGCGACCCTAGGTACAACAGAACGAAACATTCCTGGACACTGTGCCATACCAGGCACTATGTCAGTGCTTCTCTGCTATTCATAGGGTTTTTGTTGGCTGATTGTTTGGGATTGCTTCAGGAGTGGGCTGCCAGGTCCTTCTTCCATTTTTGTTATGCTGAGGATTGAGCCCAAGGCCTCAGAGAGCATAAAGCAGCACTCTACCAACTGAGTTAAACCCCAGCCTCACTCATGGGAGTAGCAGCCAAGAAATCAAAAGATGCATTCATTGCATTAGGAAAAGCTATTTAAAAAGACATCCTAAAAGTGCTGAAAAGATGTCACATTGAAGACGAAGGTGTGCCTAACTTATGCCATGGTATTACCAGTTGCATCATATGCTTGTAAAAGCTGGATGTTGAATAAGGGAGACAGGAGAATAATTGATGCTTTTGAATTATGGTGCTAGAGATGAATATTCAATATACCATGGACTGCCAAAAGGACCAACAGATCCATCCTAGAAGAAGGGCAACCAGAGTGCTCCTTGGAAGCAAGAATGGCTATACTGCATCTAGGAGGGACCAATTCCTGGAGAAGGACATCATGTTTGGGAGAGTGGCAGGTCAATGAGAGCAAGGAAGACCCTCAACTAGATGGATTGACACAGTGACTACAACAATGGAGTTAAACATAAAAAAAAAAGTGTGTGTTGCACAGTGTCAGGTAGTTCTGTTCTGGTTTTGTTCTGTTGTACGTAAGGTCACTATGAGTAAGACGCAACTTGATGGCACCTAACAACAACAAAAGGAATCAGAAGGGAAGGAAGAAAGGTGTATATTGTACAGTTTAGAAACCACACAATCAGAAAAGTTGAACTAAGTGTGCTGAGGTTTACCTATTGGTCATTGTATCTGATCCACATAGATAGCTAGAATGGAGCATGTTCTCTGTTATACCTTTGGTCTTAAGCAATCAAATTCAAAAGATTATTTCCTAATGTTCATTTCTGTACACTAGAAAGTTAAACAAAATATATACCTATTAAAATCATAAACATTTGATGGCTTTGGAAATAAAAAGCTCATCACATTAAGAGATTAGAAATAACACCAAAAAATTATCATCATAGTTATTACTTTTCCCCTTTGAGACAAGGTCTCACTGTGTAACCCAAACTTGCTTCAAACATGTGATCTTCCTGCCTCAGCCTCTGGAGTGCTGCAATTGCAAGTGTGTGCCATCATGCCTGGCTTGAAAATTATTTCTAAAAGGGACCAAACATAGCTCCTTTATAGCAAACAAAACTCTAACTTACTAGTTTTCTGGGAATCATATTAATTTTATTTATTTTTGTTAAGTAATGTATTTATATTGATTAGCTATAACTATCATGATGAACATTTTTTGCTGATATTTTTTCCCTTTTATATCTACTTTGAAAAGAAATATCCCATGAATTTAAATTCTGGAATTGACAGAAATGGATGCTTTCTCAAAACCTAAGAATATTTTAAAAATTCCATTATCAACAGATCTGGATCTGCTCCAGAAGTTCTTTATAATAACAAAAAGCAAAAATTGATATCTACAGACAGAACAGTCATTTAAATAGATTCAAGAGAAATAGTTGTACCTTGTGAAATTCTTTCAAATGTCTATTTCTTAAATTTTTCACTGTGCACTTATCCATGAAATGTCACTAATGTCTCTTCTCCAATCAGCCTGTAACTTCTCTATCTGTGAAATTATTTGTCTCAAGCCACATAATTGCATATTGTGGGCAACTCATCTTTCAGATACTAGAGGAAAGAAACTCAATCTCAAAATTATACCTTTCTTACTTATAGATGAAGAAAAAAGGCTTATATGTACCGTCATTTTTTCCCTCAGAAAAAAGCCACACCCTTAAAAAACATTGTTTGAAAGCAGAAAATGATGTAGAACAACAAGCAGTCAGAGATAAGACCAGGAACACTTTAAGACCTTGCATAACATTTGTTGGAATTCTCAGAGTAGAGCATCAGAGAAGTTATAATCATAAGAAAGGTTGTCCTGACATCAAATGTCTGATCTCCACATAGACACAGGTGTATCTTTGCCTTAAAGAAAAAACTTTCTTAGATAGAAAGTAACTCTTCTCATGTTATGCCTTTTCTAGGTTCTTTGCTTCAAACAGCTTGTTTTTTAAAAAGTATAGTAAACTAATAATATTTTCATTTTAAAAATCTTAACTCCTTTACTTAACTCAAGGAAAGGAAAGACTAAACACCAGGGAAATTTGGAGCAGCGGAAGGAAGTATTTTTTCCTTGGAAGAGGCAAAAATATACATAGGAAGAATGAAATGCAATTAAGAGTTACTTTTTCATTTGAACAGTGAAGAAAAACGTACAGAAGGGAGTTAATTCAAATGAGAGGATGATGTTTTTCCCTCAACCTCTAATACACATATATATTCAATGCACTGTCTTCTATGAGAAAAAGAAAACTAGAAAAATGAAGGAAAATTCTAAACCATGGTTAAAGGACCCAGATTGGGCACTAAATACAACTGTAAAGAGAATGGCTTGCAATTAAAAACAAAAAAGAATTACAGAATTAAAAGGAGATGAGCACATTTTTTTTCTCCTTTAATTAGCCAACTTGAGTTAGCTGAGCTCAGAGTACTTAAAGAAATAGAAAATGATCCAGTTTAACTGTGTGATCCTTTTTCCACAGGCAGATATTAAAGAAAATAATATATCATTTCTCATTAACAAGCTTTCTATCCCTGCAGTGTGGGTTTTATCTGAAAGTATACGTGGTTATTAGATTAAAAATCAAACAACAGAACAAAACAAAGCAAAATAAAGGGAATATATCCCCAAAGCTAATACTGATGAGTAATTTAAATGATAACTAAGATCTCAATCCCTCACGTGTCTGTCAGCTTGTCATGCTGTGCGTGTTTGCATGTTGCTGTGATGCTGAAACTATGCCACTGGCATTTCACTGGTATGCCATGCAAGTTTGAGGCCATAGGCAGCCTGTGTAACTTAGGGGTATCTTGACTTTGTTTACATAAAAAAATGTAAAAATTGGGGTGGGGATGCAGTTCAGTGAGGGTTAGAATGGTAGTCATTAAAAAAAATAACAAATGTTGGTGAGTATGCAAAGAAAGGAGAACTGTTATACACAGTTGGTGAGAATGTAAATAGTATAGCCATTATGGAAAATGGTACAGAGACTCATCAAAAAACTAAAACTAGATAACTTGATCCAGCAATTCTACTACTAGGTATATTTCAAAAGGAGATGAAATCATTAAATCAAAAAATACTTTTACTCCTATATTTATTGTCACATGATTCAAAATAGCAAAAATATGGAATCAATCTAGATACCCATTAGTAGATGTATGGATGAAAGAAATGTGGCATGTATCCACCATGGATTATTACTCAGCCTTAAAAGAAGAATGAAATCCTGTCATTCATAGCAACATGGGTGGAATTGGAGGTCATTATGGTAAGCTAAGTAAACCAGATGCAGAAAGACAAATATCACATGCTGTCATTTATTTATGAAAACTGAAAGGTTGATCTTGTAGAAGAACAGAATGGCCATGAGATACTGGGAAACACAAGGTGCAGTGGAGACAGAAAGTTAAATGAGAGTTACTAAAACACAGTTAGAAGAAGAGGAATTAGTTCTGGTTTTCTATAGCACAGCAAGGAAATCATTGATTAAAATAATCTATAGTGTATTTCAAAATGACTAGAAGAGTCATAAAAATGATCAACATTTGAGGGATGGAAATGGTAAGCACACTGATTTGATTATTATGGATTATATTACCATAATGTACCCTATAATGATGTAAAAATATTATATCTCCATAAAAAATTAAAAAATAAAGTGGTGACCAAAGTAATATAGAGGAAAATTGTAGTTTAGGGATAAATAAGTTGGGTAGTGTTTTGTTCTGCCATCTAAAGGTTGCCAGAAGTCGCATCTGACTCAACAACACCTAACAACAACAAGTTGAACTCACATAAACTGCCTTATTGCCCATTAGAAACCACCTTAAAACAAAACTAAGGTCCTTCCTATTAGATCTCCAACTTAGAACTAAAGAGGAATAGAGTCTTTCTTAGATCAGCTTTCTGATTGCTCCTTACTGATGCTGGTAATTCAATTTATTGGTTCCATCAAAGTGCCCTGCAGAGAAGAGTATAAACCCTGGCTGAACATAGAAGATAAAAAGAAGCTTGATATTAAAGATTGTTTACTTGATAGTCTACAGAAAATATAGCCAAGTCAAGCATGCCCTTGCTTGTGGCTTATTAAAAGCCAATTTTCCCAGGAAAATGTATATATTTTATGGAGGTCTGGCCTAGAATTGAATGCAAGTTGTTTTTATCTCCCTCATGAATGTTTGCTGCTCCTAAGCTGAAAAAGCTTGTCTACTTCCTCCTTCTCCAGTTGGTTTGATTAATTTTTCTCTTTTATGAAAAATTAAAATGCCAGATGAATGACAAGTGTTGTACAACCCTTATAGACCTTAGGATTTATTTGAAATATTTTTATAAAGTATCAAGCAGAATGTATAACCATATGCATGACAGTAAATGGGTATGATAAATTATGCCATCAATATTCCAGTTTTGATGTAATAGGAGTGAATTTCCTGTGTATAAAGTATTCCTTGTTGCATAAAAATTTAACAACCACTTTTCCATTTTGTCTTATAAGAGTTTTATAAAATGAAGGCTGAGCAGAGCATATGAGGGAAGACTGTGGATTTATTTATGCTTATTTGACTCTGGTTTCTAGGTAATTGGCACAAAAGGTGACTGGGTGGAAATAGATAGGGTATGACCCACAGCCAAGGTCAATATACCTATATAGCATGCAGTTTGATTGTGGCTACATTCAGTTGGAATGTTTATAGAGTTCCGACCAGTTATGGTAGAATCACAGAAATAAGGATTGTTAGTAGTTTCCTGATAATGCAAAGAAATCCTTTCACTGATACGAGAAATAATTTACACTGGGCCATTCATATCCTTTCCTTTGTGTTTGTTTTCAAATCTTCTTTCTATAGGGAGTTCTATATAAATATTTTAACTCAAGGAGTATTTATTAATGGGCCTGTGAGTGTCCAATTCTGAAATAATGGCTACTCTCAGAAGCTGTGAAATACTCTTTGTGAAAGCAATGTTGTTGTTGTTAGGTGCTGTCCAGTCAGGACCGACTGATAGCGACCCTCATAGGGTCAACGGCTGATTGTTTTGGGATTGTTTTTGGGAGTGTACTGTCATATCCTTCTCTCACTGTGAAAGCAATAACTAACATTTATTGAACCTTTACCACATGTTAGGTACTAGACAATAATTCTATGTTTTATGTCATTTTAAAATAACTACATTAGTTTGGTTTTATTACCATTTCCTTTTTGTTCTGTTGTAGTTAGGGTAGCTATGAGTCGGATCTGACTCAATGGCACCTAACAACAACAACAAAACAAGACTTAAGTTGAATCACTCGCCCAACGCAGGTGGGTCTGACTGTGGAGACTAAGATTTTACCTTCCTTGTATGGTTTCAATTTCATTCTTTAGTGTCATGGCAAAAATCCAAAACAAAAACAAAAACAAAAACCCCTTTATAATATTAATAATATTAGGATTGATATGCAGTGATGGTCAGATTATGATCACTTATGCCACCCATAAAAATTAACTCTGAACGAATACCTGATTCTACTGAGACTCGGGCAGACAGCCTTCTCTCCTTGTTTCCTCCTTTTTAAATCCCCTTTGGTTTTGTTTTCTTGGGAATTTATGCTAGTTTTCAGCCACAGCTCACTATTGACTCAGATTATGTTTACTTGCCATTAAAATCCCTAGGCCTTTCTTATACATGGCTCTGATGTACATTATTCTCTTCTCTGTGCACACGGCTGAAATTTTTGGACTTGTGTGCTGAAGTTTATCTTTATTAAGAATATCTATGTAATTGTTCTTATCTTTGTTATATGTGTATAATGTTATATGTGTATAATAAGTTATACACATTTCTAAGGAGGTGATGTTTTGGTCACTTTCCTCATCTTGAATAGCAAGCATCCACTGATCACTTTTTGCATTACCTTGTTTGACCATGATTCCTGTGTGGCCTGAATCGTGGAGGCAAACAGAGCTCCCTACTTCTACTGCAGGACCCAAAAGAGCCTTGGAATCGCTTTCCCTGCTTGCATTCAGCTAGGGTATGGGCCTGTGATGGCGACAGCTCTGATGAACCCACCAAAGGCTGCAAACCTTAGGGCAAAGATGTGGAGCCTCAAGGGCAGCATAAACACACAGTGAGGTGGCAACATAAAGAACGCAGCTTGAAGGACCAAGATGTGGCCCTGGCCCTTTGCTGTTTTCATGCAGGACTGTGGCTGGTTCCTGCTGCCTATGTTCCTTTAACCTCTCCCCATCTTCAGAGCGTCTTTCTTCAGCTTTCTCCAAAAAATCTACATTTCCTCCTAAAATTTGATTTTGTGCTAAAGATAGCCAGAGTTGGCCTGGGGGCTATAAATAAATGCTTGAAAAAATGCAGGCTTCTTTTCTACTCCTCCATTGCTCTCACCCTGGGGTGAGACCCTATTATCTCATAGCTGGTTCAGTGTTGTAGCCTCTGCCTGCCTCCTGCCTCCACCCCAATCCAGCCCCCTGCACCCCACGGGACAACTTCTGTTCCTAAAACTGATGTCAGATGAGGCCATCCACTAGTATAGAACTCTTCAATGACTTGTGTCACATTACAGCTAAACCCCAACATTTACTCTGATTGCCTCCATTTCAATTTCCTGCCATCAATTTCGTGCCACTCCCTACTTCCAGCCAGGCTAACCTCTGGTTCTCAGTAGCACCAAACTTGGTCCTATTTCTAAACCTTTGGACTTATGTGGTTGCTGGGTTTAAAAAGCTGTTTTATTACCTGGGCCATAAAATGATATTTGTTGTTCATCTGAATTTCAAACTGAACTAGGTGTCCCATATTTTTATTTCCTAAATTTGGAACTTTATACTGCCCTTCCAGGGCCCCGATCCTCTCACTTCTTCACCAAGGCCTCACTAAGTCACTCATATGAAGATGTCATACCCAACCACTTGTTCTCTCTTTACACTATTTCTATTTATCAAAGCATTTACACTCTCTGAAGCTACCTTATACATGCACTTATGGTTATTTTTATGCTTAGCTAGTATGAACATGTTCCCAACCAGAAAATGATCTCTAGGTGGACAGTGGCCTTGACTGCATTGGCCTCTGCTGTATTCCAGACCCTGCACCTGCACATGACATGTAATAGGACTCAATACATATTTATTGAATAAGAAAATGAAATTAATACCTGATGGCATGCCAGTAAGGAAGCCCCAAATTCTGTAATTTTCCAGGTAAAACCTTTTTTCTTTCTTTCTCAGTTTGTAATTTTGTGCCAGTCACTCCAGAACTTTAAAAACCATCTAAGACATAAATCATAGTTGTTTGGTACCATGGAGTCAAGTATGTACAACCCTATGTACAATAGGATGAAACACTACACTGTGCTCTGCATATGGCCTTTTTATGTTTGAGCCCATTGTTGTAGCCACTATATTAATTCTCATTTTGTGTTGTGCCACATCAGCAAAAGGAGGTCCCAGGGGCTTTACTCCATTCCCATCATTAGGGTCAATGCTACTTTGAGGGGGCAAATCTTCCCCAGGTGTATCTTGAATGCCTTCCAGTCAGGGGGGCTCATTTTTGGCACTATATTTGACAGTGCTTCTCTGCTATTCATGGGGTTTTCAATGGCTAATTGTTTTGGGTGTGAGCTGCCAGGTCCTTCCCCCTAGTCTGTCTTAGTTGGGAAGCTCAGCTTAAACCTGTCCATCATAGGTGGCCCTGCTGGGATTTGAAATACTAGTGGCATAGCTTTCAGCATCACAGCAACATGCAAGCCCCCACAGCATGACAAGCTGACAGACCTGTGGGGTAAGTCATAGTACTGGCCTTCTAAGTAGTCCCAAGGAGGCATATAACCCAGCCACTAGATTGTTTCATCAGGAACTGTCAGTGGGACAGACACCTTGGAAGGAAGGTGGAGTTTCTTCTCTCCTCAATAAGGGCAGGATAACAGACTGTTTTTTCAGGTCTAATTTGGTTTATATTCTCCATCTGAAAGGCAAGGTGGATACAATGAAGACTTGGCTTATTGGTTTCCCTGCTTCTGCTTTAACAGTGAACTGATTTGTAAGGAATATTGTTCTCTTGATTCTCTGACACCCTCAATGTTCCCTGTGTTACCTCCAGTATGATGAACAGGACACATGGGCCCCATGCTCTTATCACATGAGAAGGCATCTCTTTCTCCACTCTTCACCACAGCTTCATAAGAGTGATCAGTGTTTCAATAGAGTTAGGTACCTATCTGGAGGTTTATAAACCTGGGAAAATGAGTTTGTGCTCCACAGTATCAATACAGGTGTTTTTGTTTATTTGAAGATCTCAGTCCCTTAGGAAAATGAAATTTTGCTTGAGCTCTTGGCTTTTCTTTGAATTATTTCAAAGTTTTCTTCTCACATTTCTCTGAATAGGGCTATAGGGCTTATCAAGGGATGCTGCCTTTCTATAACTTGGGGAACTTTACAGCCAGATAGAAGGTGAAACTGACAAGACATATCACTATGACAAGAATCCCAACTATAACTGGGAGAGGGAGAGAGTGGAGGGGAGAGAAGAAGGAAGGGAGAGAGATTTACTGATGCTGTAATGGGAAGTCGAGAAGCAGGTCTGGCTTCTTGTTGTTGGATGCCGTGGAGTCCAGTTTTATTCATAGTAGCCCTAAATACAACAGAACAAAACACTGCCCAACACTCTGCCATGCAGATAATCTTTTTTATGTTTGAGCTCAATGTTACAGCCACCATGTGTCTTCTCATTTTGAGTCATGCCACATCAGCAAAAGGAGGTCCCAGAGGCTTTACTCCATTCCCATCATTAAGGTTGACTCTACTTTGAGGAGGTAACTCTTCTTTAGTTATTTCCTGAATGCCTTCCATTCTGGGGGGGCTCATTTTCCAGCACTATACTTAATAGTGCCTATAGCCATACCTGGGAGAAGGACCAGACAACCTACTCCCAAAAATCAATCTGCTATTGAAAACCCTATGAATAGCAGATGAGCACTGACAATAGTGTTTCGCCTGTTGTAGCTAGGGTCACTATGAGTTGGATACCGACTCGATGGCACCTAACAACAATAACAACATCCATACCACCCTGGTGTTCGATCTCATCAGATCTGGAAGCTAAACAGGGCTGGGCCTGGTTAGTCCTTGGATGGGAGACCACCTGGGAATACTGGGTACTATAGGCTTGGCAGAAGGACCCACCAGCCCACTTCTGAAAAAGTCAGCCATCAAAAACCTTATGAATGGCAGAGAAGCACTGACAATAGAGCTGGGCATGGCACAATGTCAGGTAGTATTTTGTTCTGTTGTACATAGGGTTGCCATGAGTCAGATTCAACTCGACGGCACCTAACAACAACAAATATTTGTCAGTGCTTCTCTGCTACTCATAGGGTTGTCAATGGCTAATTGTTTTAGGCATGGGCTGCTGGGTCCTTGTCCCAGCTTCCTGGGCCTTTTGGCTCAGGTATGGTTTAACAGAGATTTCTATGATGCCATCTCACTTGCCTTCCAGGTCCTACTTCTGTCTTGCATGCTCTATTTTCAGTGGGGATGCCACTAAAATGGTTTCAGGATGGGTGTCACATACTACAACTTTTTATTCCACCCTACTGGTGACCTCAGCAGAAGGAGGAACCTCCCTTTGCCAATTTCATCAACAAAGATCCCAGAGCTTGTTCTCATCGGCCCCACTGGGCTCAAGTGCCTATCCCTGAACCAATCCCTGTCACTAGGAGGATGGAATGTACTCCTCCAACAGCCCTGGATCAATTCCCATCCCTCCCTCAGGGAGGAAAGGGTGAGTAATGTCAGCTCTACCCAAACTACATTGCCTAAGAACAGGGAAGGAATGATTCATTGAAGAAACCTGGGATGCCATTTCTACATAAAGAGGGAAAGATTATGTTATTTTATGTGGAGCTTCTTTTTCTGCTTTCTTCTTTCTTCATATCCTACTGCTTTGACACTACAAATAGCTCCCCAAGAACTCAGTGCATTTGGGGATCTCAGAGACTTCCATAACTTTATTGCATCATCAAGGCAGAAGCTACAAATATCTCAACATAAGCTGGACAAGATGTAGGCTTGGCTTTCAAGACTGCCAGCATCAATCATTATAGCACATGTTTGAAGCTGTTTTGTTCCAGGAAACCAAACAAAAAGCAGATGAAAGACTCATCTTTGAAAGACCTTCACATACTATGTTCTCCCACATGCAATTTCTTTCATTTCTCTTAGGTTTGAGTTCTTCTAGAAAAAGTTACATCGCATCAGGGAACAATAGGTACTGCCTACATTGCAGATCTAAGTTTGGTTTATGTATGAAATAAGGATGGTACTCCCTTCCTAAATGTACAAATCCTTCCTAGTGCACACCAGTGGCCCATACTACTGTGTGCTTCTCATCGCCAGCCACTTAGCACATATAGTGCTGTCAACAACCTTATGAGGTAAATTCTATTATTTCACCTATTTTACAGGTAAGGAAACTGAGGGATAAAAAAGTTAAGTAACTTATGCAAGATCACACAAAATCACTACAAAATTGTGGAGCCAGAATTCAAACCCAGGCATTCTGATTTGGGCACCCGTGCTTTAGCCACAACACTTTGATTTTTTTTTTTTTAACTGAGTATTCATATGTATGAACATCTACACTGAAGTAGTTTAGTCGGGCATTATCAGTTCTACTTTATCATGAAAACATTATAGCTTTAGAAGGAAGAAGAGGTGTTCCCTATTTTCTGATAATCATATCATATAAGTAGCCGCCAGAAGTCTTGGCTTGCCTCTAAGCTCCACTGTCAGTGTTGAACCCTTCTAGCTCTCTACAAATCTTCTAAGGCAGACCTGCATGGGGAAAAACAAATGGATAGTTGTTTAGAACAAAACCATTGGAGCCAGACTGCTTTTGTTCCAAGACCATCTGCATCTCTTATGTACAGATTATATTAATTTCTCTGGGCCTTGATTCTTGCCCCCAAAGAGTTGCTACAAAGATGAAATGAGTTACAATCTGTAAAAGTGCTTATGACACTATGTAGCACAAAATAAATATTCAAGGATCCCACTTAGACAGGTCCTTTACTATTACTTGTAAGGGCTTTGTAAGGTATAAAATAGAAAAGTTCTCTACAGACATCTGGTAGTGAATACACTTTGTATTATATTGACCTATCTATTTCAACGGGCTGGGATTTAGCTCAGTTGGTAGAGCGCTGTGCTGCAGTCTCTGAGGTCCCAAGTTCAACTCTCAGCACCACAGAAAATGGGAGAAGGACCTGGCAATCCACTCTCAAGGCAATCCCGAAACAGTCAACCATTGAAAACCCTATGAGGGTCGCTATGAGCCAGATACCGACTCGACGGCACCGAACAACAACAACAACATCTATTTCAACACCTACAATTACACTGAATCTTTTACTAGGTTGCCTCTATCCCAATAAATATTTTGCTTGTGATGACTTTAACTCTACAGAAAGTATCCAGTCAGCCAGTTTACAATAATGAACATGAGGGAGAAGCAGTGTTATAATCAACAGAAGTGAGACTGAGTATAAGCCCAGGGGACTCAAGAGCTGTGTGACTTTAGGCAAGTTAGTCAATATCTCTGAACTCCATTTCCCTAACTGAAGAATGAGAACAGGAACATTTTCCTGAGATGATGCAAGGGTGATTACTACATAAACTAAGTGTGTTACACAGAGGAAGAAGAGACAGCCCTATTTAATGATTTAACAGGTCTCTGATCATTGTTCCAACATTGTTATGTTACTATTTGCATTTTGTTTGGGAACATAGTGTCTTTTGAAGGAATTGCAGCAGATCCTTTTGCCTGCTTTGTGATAGTGCTTGTGCACGGACCACTCACAACAGAGCTACTCACTATGCAACTCTAGTTCCCAAGCATAAGCATTTATTTACTTTCTTTTCATGAATACAGCAAATATATTTGGTGATACAAAATATTCAGGATGCTAAATCTGGCCACTGATAAAATGATTAGCAGGTACAGCTCTCATTTATTGAATCACTACATGCAGATTCTTTATTACTATCTATTTACTGAACTGGGGAAATGGAGAATTGAACATGAAATGCAACTTGCCTAAGATCACAGAGTCCCAGCATGTAAGTCCAGCCCTCAGACTCATGTTCTTGGGTCCCACCAAACTCCTATCCTTCCCGCCTGTCTTCCCCTTCTCCTTAGTTCCTTCTCTCTTTTCCTCCCTGCGTGACCTTCTTCTCTGGTCTCCACCTCTCTTTTTTTCTCTCCCATTCTTCCTTTCTTTTCCACTCACCAGCACCTTATGAAAACCTTTAAAATGCCAGTGTCTTGTTCATCTCTTTGACAAAATGATGAAAGAAATATTTCAGATGAACTTCTAGTCTTGAAAAGAATTTTCTAGAGTAACCCTGGGATTCTGAGTGAGTACACAGCAGGCTCCAGATCTTGGACAATACACTCAGTGTCCATCCCAATTGATTTCAAGTAAAGTGATTTGGTTTCTTTTGGAGCTTTGACATAGAGGTTCTTGGCACAGAATTTGACATTATGGTGTGGGTTTTGTCAATGCAAGAATAACATGGAGGGATAAAGAGGGAGAGGACAATCTTAAAATAGATGATGCAACAATACAAATATGTGGGAAAAAAGGGGGAATATAACTCATAATTGCATATGACTTTTACTACATATTAATCAAATGGTTCTACAAACTATGTAAGTTGACAAAAGTATAATCAAAAGTGATGAAATAGATGCATAAGGGAAATAGCAAAAGCCTTATTACTCTGTGTGCCACCAACATTTATAAATTAAAAAAAGATTAAAGAAGTAAAAAAGAAACAATGCAAATACAAAAACATGGAAATATCTGAAAGCCAAAACTGAGCCATGAAAATATTAATACTATTGTTACTTAAAAACATAGGGCTGTGCTATCATGTCCTGTCCTTATTTAACCTACTTAAATTCATCTTATATTCTTGGCAAAACAGAGAAAAGGAGGTAGGTGGGAGGGAGGTGATAGAGAGAGTGAGTCATTTAAGTAATGCAGGAAATTCAGGCCATTTTCCATCGAGTGGCTGCCTTGGGGTGAGCTTGAGATGTGATGGGAATCTATTATTTGCATGCTTTAATGTGGGTACCTTTCCAGGCATAACACTTATTCTAGTGTTTAAAAGTAATGATTTGTCATTCAATATGCCCTTTCAAAGCTAAAAATCTGATGGGCAACTGAAGGAAGGGTCATCTGTGATGCTATACAGGACTGTCAGACACCAGGGTATCAATTTCTACTGTGGGGCCATTTAAGGGCTTGCCAGGGGGCTGAGGGGCTCAATTGGTAGAGCACCACTCTACAGTCCCTGAGGTCCCAGGTTCAATTCCCAGCACCACAAAAATGAGAGAAGGACTTGGCAATCTACTCCCAAGGCAATCCCAAAACAATCAGCCATTAAAAACCCTGTAAGGGTGGCTATGAGTCAGACACAACTTGACCACACCTAACAACAACAAACAGAGGGCTAATTTTGACTGCACATATTTTTTCATGTTACATACTGATTTTTGGAGTGCACCCTCACGTGGTAAGGGACTTTCCTGCATATTTAAAATTAGTATCCAAGCTTGGCATGGTGGCACAACCTGTAATCTCAGTGACTCTGGAGGCAGAGGCAGGAGGATCGCAGGTTTGAGACCAAAGGCAGCCTGTGTAATTTAGCAAGACCATGTCTCAAGACAAAAAATAAAACAGGATGGGGGAGCTAGAGGTGCAGCTCAGTGATAGAGCACTTGCAAAGTATTACAAGGTCCTGGGTTCTGCCTGCAAGTACCACAAATATATATATATATATATATATATATATATAAGAATTCTATATATATATATACGTATATATATATATATATATATATATATATATATATATATATATATATATATATATATATAAAATAAATAAATAAATAAATAAAATTAGTGTTTGCTAAGATCTCTATATAATAAATAATAGATTTGCATCTAAAATTGTACTAATCTCTAGGAGATAATTTGCAAGGACATTAACTTGATAGGCAAGCCACCATCAATAAGAAATCTTGTTTTGTTAGCTTGTTAATGGCTAATTAAGCCTCTATTGAGATCAACTGCAGGTAAAAGGCAACACAACAACTTAGGAATACGAAAATAGTGTTCACCTTTGAGATGGACTCTGCTTAAAAAGAAAGAAAAATCTAGGAAGAATTCTAGATAAGAATTCAAAAAGTAGCCACCAAGAAATTAGAAAGGAAACCACAAGGGAAAAATAAGAGCTGTCAACATTAAAAATAGAATCCACTACCTCTTGAGACACTGTCATCACCACACGTTCTGAAAATACTCTCAGGATTTTGCTTCTTTGAAACAAGTGTGTAAAATGTCTTTAAATCCTCCAGAGACACACCACCCATTTTACCAGAGTTAAATATTTCTTATGTAATTTGACATTATATCTTTTTCTCAGACCTCACCAGAGGGTAAAAATGACACCATTTTAGCTGTCACAGAAGCACTGTACTTATATTTAAGTCCTGCCATTTTGTCAGTTCTCCTTTTTTTGAGACTTTGATGGGCAAAGTCAGGAAGCTTCATTTCTTAGTTTTGAATCTATCTGTCAGAGCTTGGATTTGGACTTTTCTGAATAAATATCTTTGAGAAGTTAAGCTTTGATCTCTTTAATCTTTTGTCATTTGCTTTAGTCTCCTGAGAGCAGTTTGGGCAGAGGCATGTCATCCAGAAGTTTTCTTACTTCTTTCAATGACCATTATCCAGAGGAACATTTGTCTGTAAATAAATAAACCCCTTTTTGATTTTGACTCCCACAACCAAGCTAAAAAGGGTTTCCAAGAAGCATGAGAGAGGAGCTCACACAAAAGAAGTATTCCTTGGTTTAAGCATCTCATTACTTGGAAATCAACAGAGCCAGGTAACCATTTCACAGATTTTGTGTGTGTATGTGTGTGGGCGTGTACTTGGGAGTTGAACCCAAAGCCTTTCACATACTTTGCAAGTGCTCTACCACTGGGCTGCACCTCCAGCCCCCCCCTTTTTAAATCAGGGTCTTACTAAGTTATGCAGGCTGCCTCTGGCCTCCAACTCGCTATCCTCCTGTCTCTGCCTCCTGAGTTACTGGAATTACAGGCATATGCTACCATGCCCAGATTTTCACAGATATTTGTCCATGCAAGTTTCTTGGTTTTGTTGTTGTTGCTGTTGTTCAATAATGTTGGTGAAACACTATTGTCAGGTCATCTTTGCTACTCATAGGGTTTTCAATGGCTGATTGTTTTGGGAGTGGACAGCGGGGTCCTTCTCCCAAGCCTACAGCACCTGGTGTTCCCAGGTGGTCTCCCATCCAAGTACTAACTAGGCCCGACCCTGCTTGGCTTCTGAAATCTGATGGGATGAGATGCATCAGTGGTTATGGCTGCAGTCTTCTCGGTTTTAGGCAACAGAAACTAAAGAGGAAACCTAAATAAACCCTGTGGTTTCCCTTGCTTTTAGTTCACTAATTTTGGAGGTCACCTAGTTGAGCCATAGATTTTGTCTCCCTCTGGCTTTGCTGTAGATAATGCCTCTGATGTGTGGGTTATCGTGATAAAGGTTGCATAGGTCATTTTTCAGGGGCTTCAGGCTGCTTTTGTTGAAGCCACTGACTCTACACTTAGTCCTATGTAAGTGTCCAATGGGTCACTGAAACAAGCTGATGACAGGAAGGTGAGAATAATGGAGACATTTTCAAGATTCACAGGGGTATCATAGCCTTGTGATTATGTGTGCACCAACCACTAGGTTTCACAAAGTCCTCTTCCAGACCACCAGAGTGATGCCTAGAAGTCTTCAGTCATCAAACTAAGCTTGCCTTCTTTCCCCCTTGCCTAAGGACAAAAAGGAACTTGAAACTTAGGCTGACTTCAGATGGTCTTTTTAGGGTGCAAATCCTTCGCCTTCTGCATTTTTCTGGTTTACCAAATAAATGTGTTTCCTTCCTCCAACAACTTATCCTTGATCCATTGTTGTTGTTAGGTACTGTCGAGTTAGGTCCAACCCATATCGAGCTTTGTACAACAGAACAAAACACTCCCCAACACTGTGACATGACTGGCACTATTGTCAGTGCTTCTCTGCTATTCATAGGGTTTTCCATAGTTGATTTTTTTGAAAGTGTGGTGTCAGATCCTTCTCCCTAGCCTGCAGCATCTGGTATTCCTCACTGGTGTCCCATCCAAGGTTGAACCAGGCCAAATCTGCTTAGCTTCCGAGATCAGGTGGGATCAGAGGCCAGGGTGCTATGGCTGCAGACTGGATCCATTGGGACCCATTTTTGAGTAGTGACCTGGGTTCAATAACACAACCAACTTTGATTATCTTATCTTAGGTAGAAGAAAATGTATAGGAGGGTCATCAAGGAGCCCTGGGAAGTTTCAGAATTGCTCAGGGGCATAGAGAGCCCCAGAAAGCTGGGACTTGGTTCACATCATTGCTACAGCAGCGAGAGTGTCATTAACCATTCCTCCTGCTTTTTGGTCACTCACGATTCGAACTCCTGGAACAGAAACCTGAATGAGTTCAAGTAATTTACCTGCCATCTTCAGTGTAATCCAGCTTTCTAATGGACTCTTGGTAATAAGCAGTCCGTTAAGTTTTGTTTTAAAGAATAGGCAAGAGCCAGTCTCACACATTTATCTTTCATTTCAATGTTCTTCTTGCCATCAGCGTTAAACAATTATTTTTTTCAGTCAATAAGTTTAAAGATAATGAACTGAAAAAGTGTGTATTCAATAGTAATAAATAAACCATTACTAATTTATTCTCCTGATTCAGAATTCATCTATTGATTGTTTGAATAAAACGAGAGCTTTCTCTAGAGAGCCCCCAAAGATAAAATTGTTTTCTAAAAGAAAAAAATTTTGTCACTCTTTATAATTTTTTCAAATACTCATAGATAGCAAAAATTCTTTTTTCACTGGTTTATCATAATCTTCTGATAAAAAAGCTGATTTGAAATCAAAGAGAGAGAAGAGAAGAGAAGAGAAGGGAAGGAAGGAAGGAAGGAAGAAGAAAGAAAGGGGGAAACTCAAACCATATTTTTACATGGCATGTTAGGCTTCTAACATTGCTCATGGATTCCAGGCAGCACAACGCTGCAGACATGTCTTAGCTCCAAGCGTAACGTTGCTGTCCAATAAACAGTGAACTGTGCAATTTAATTAAATCGATCTAAAATGCTGGCCCAAGAGAAAACATTTGTCTTCTTGTGGTTCCCCGATGCATTTCTGAAAGAAGCATTTGTCCAGGATCAAGTAGATCCTCCCACTTCTTCACTGTCTACTATCTGGGCTCACATTGTCAAAGGAAAATATCTAGAATCTATCCCTTCTGATTCCTCTCCATCAGATTTAAACTTAATTATTTACACATAATTTGTTGGAATGTCAGTGTTTAAATTTTAAAGCAAGTGGTTATCACTGTTTTAGTAGATAATAATGTTTAATACCAACAAGGGTATGAAATATATAAACTATTCAGTCTCCTGTTTTTCTCACAAAATGAAATCTTTAAAATGCCAGATATTGTCTATGGTCTCATCATCATCATCTCTATTCCCTTACTTTCTCTTTACTGTTAGTGTTGAAATTGGCATGAACCTGGCTGGATCCACTCACTTTTGAATGCATTTTATAGAGACTAAGTACCCCTTGGAAGCAAGGATGGCTAGACTGTATCTTATGAGTATTTTGCACATGTTGTCAGGAGGGACCAATCCCTGGAGAAGGATATCATGTTTGGGAGGGTGGCAGGTCAATGAAAAGAAGGAAGACACTCAGTTAGATGGATTGACACAGTGGCTACAACAATGGTCCTGAACATAAAAAAGATTGTGTGCCTGGCACAGTGTTAAGGAGTATTTCATTCTGTTGTACATAGGGTCACTGTGAGTTGGGCCTGACTCAATGGCACTTAATAACAAACAAGTGTCCTAGAAGAAACCTAATAGCTGTTATGGTTGACTAACTCCATTTCTCCATATCCCTCCCAGTACCTTGGCTGGGGAAAAAAGGGGAGTAAGCCACAGTAGAGCTTCCAGTTAGTTACACAATATTATAATCTACGCATCAACCCCATCACATTCTACCCATTCTCCTTTGTGACTTCCAGTAGTTTCCAAATGATGAGAACTATAAAAAACAAAACTCCAAAGGTTGGTCACATCTGTCCCAGCAGAAGTGGGAGGAGGTTTTGCTATTAACAAGGGCATATTAAAATGTGTTAAAATAAGTGTCACAATTTTATTTGAAAAAAAAAAGTTTTCTCAGCATTTAGTATGTGAATTTAACATATCTGCTAAAAATGAGATTCCTAGAAGCTTGCCTGACATGTAATTCTAAGAAAGATTTAAAACTATGTTCCTTCATAGTAGTAGTATCTCTGTCACCCTATCCTCATCTGGACTAAGGACAGAGCACTGGCCCTGGGAGTTCATTGTTTTATTTTGGCATTTTAAAGCTGCTTATGTCTCCCCCGTCATAAGCTTCTCCATTTCCTCTTACTCTCTCTGTTTTCCCTCTTCTACTTCCATCTCTCTTGAGACACAGTTCCACTACTTATTTCCATGAAACCTTGGTATAACACCAGTTAAATATTCTCTGCAGAGCCCAGAGCTCTTTGGAAAAGAGATATATAGAAATCTAATGAATAAATAAAAGACCAGCTCATTTCCTCAGGCCCTTGCGTTACCTACTGCTGATGAAGTTAGAAATTTTCTGGGATTTGAATAAGTATGCTACTGAAATGAAGACTGAAACAGAGTAAACTCCATTTAAAAAAGGACAGGTTTCTTTTAGGTAATTCCAACCACAGGAACAGTCTAACCATATCTTCTACATTTATATTTTTGTTCTCTTTTTACTTAGGTGTATGAGTCCAACTCTGAGTCTAATACTATTATTAAGACATTAAAATGCATTTTATAAACGTTTCTCTTTCTGTGTTGCACTGAAGATTTGTTTTTCTGTTAGTATAACATGCAGTTAGGAAGCCTGTGTGTTTGTGTAATTATATTTGGGTTTCTGGTGAAATCTTCTAGGGACATTTGATTGATGTTAAACAAATGGAATATTATTTATAAGCCTAAAGAAGCATTGGAGGGCTGGAGGAAGTGGTTGCTGAGCACTGACTCTGGTATTATCAGAAAAGGAGCATAGTCATTCCATTCCTGGCTCTGTGGATTGCTTCTCACAAATTCTCCACTTAAACATATATTCCAACGTTGACAGATTAGAAAGAACCCATTTTTCCTTTAGTTTTGGCTAATACATGAGGCCTGTTTATTGCCCTAGCAAACAACAGTAATCTCTTTGAAAACTAAAAATTTATTTCATATTTGCTTCTCACCATTGGTGCCAATGGCCAATACAACAGGGAAAATGACAGAAACCATATTCTGTGAAATAATGAGGTAAAGAAAGTTCGCTTCAAATGAGAACAAGCATATTTACATCTTGAAATATTTCCTATATAAGTGCTTTCATTGTGTGAAAATAATTCACTGACATGAAGATAATGCAGAGTTGAAGAGTGGAGGAACAGAGAAAATTTTTCAGGCACTCCCACGGTGACAGTTTTCTTGGAATGAGTCAGGCTTAGCCTCTTAAGCTATATGGATGATGTGTTTTACTGGCTTCACTGTCATTGTGATCAGATGATTTTGGTCTCAGATGTATCTGTCATATATATATGTATTTGCCAATATGATATTGAGTTGTTCCTGATTAAAAAAGAATGGTGTCCATTGGATGGGCTCATCTTGGAAGCTCTGCATTCATCTCTGGAAAATGTCTACAAAGTAAATATCCTGTCCCTAATCAACCTAAACACAGTGGATTGGCCTAATGGTGAGTCTCTGACATGAAGTTAGTCAAGTCATTAATGACATGTGATACGGCAGAAAAGAGAAAATGGTCCATCATGATTATTTGTCTCTTGGGAGTTCAAATTGGGAAGCAGACAGAGAAAGAGGCAATTACTAGGAGTTTGGCTGAAAGATCTAATAGAGAAACCTTAGTAAGGTAAGACCACAACCAGTTGTACATAGCAGGGAGCAACAGCAACTTAAAACCATGAATCATAAGAGATATAAGTTAAAGATAATGCCAACGGGGCAGAGAGTTAGGAGGTGGCAGTTGAAAAAGGCATGTAGCTCCATCAGAAATATCTGGTATCTTATGATCCTTCCCCATCCCCTCCCTCCCTTTGCTTTTTTTTCTTCCTTCTCTTTTCACAAATATTTATGGACTACTTACTATATTCCAGGACACTGGCATGCAATGATAAACAAGAAAGATACAATTATGAACATCATGTTGGATGTATAAGTGAAATGAAGGTGATATAATAGTACCAGGGCCTGGCTCTCACCTTGGTCTCCAGAATTATGGAATACTAAAAGTGTTTGCTCTAATGGCATGATCTGAGGTACCCAGCATGAATAGTTACACAGGCCAAACTTGAACATCAGAGAGAAGCTCTGAGAAGCTCCAGAACCACAGCTTCCTTCAGCCCATTCTCATCAGTTCCAGGCCAATTTCTATGTAAGAATGCGGTTCCAGAACTTCAAAATAGTAGATAAATCTATATTTGATAAACCTATTGAGCTACTGGAAATGCACCTAGCATCTAAAAGAGTATGTGGCTACATGGTGCCTGGTAGATAGTCTGTGTTGCTCCAAAATATTTACTGAATTCGTAGATGAATAATGAAGCTGGAGGGCAAGTGGAGGCCAGGCTGCTATCTACTTCTTTGAAGGAGAAAGGAGAAAGCTACTGGTCATTGTGATAAGGGCTTGCATTTTTTTTTTTTTTTTTTTTTTGATGCAAACAAGCTATGGATCTGAGGCCCTGGGTTCTATCTCTAGCACCACAAATATGGGAGAAGGACCTGGCAGCTCACTCCCCAAACAAAGAGGAAACAATCAGCCATCAAAAACCCCATGAATAGCAGAGAAGCACTGACATAGTGCTAGTATGGCACAGTGTTGGGGAGTGTTTCATCTGTTGTACATAGGGTCACTATGAGTCATACCCAACTTGACCACACCTAACAACAACAACAAGCTATGGAAACTTTAAGGCAAAAATCTTTATGAATTGTATTCTTGTTCCTGTTTTCAAGATTTCAAGAGTAAAGGTGATTAAGTGTAATGGGCTTCTTATACCAAGAAATCTACTATATTAATTATATTTCTAAGAGTGCTAGGTGAACCTAAAATTGCCCATTAGAAAGTTAAAAGGTATTGAGTGAAACTTAAATCCAGGATATGTCTATTTGGGTGTCATTAAACTGGCAAGTGAACATTTATCTGGATGATAACAACCAAGGAAGAGAGTCTGCCTGAGTATTTCAGGCCCATATTTTTTATGTTAAGATTTTTGGGCTTCAATTTTACCGTCAATTACCTCCACTCTTTTTCGTATTGGTTTGGTATAGATGTGCATTTATTTTCTGGATGGGAAGACAGCTTCATCACTGGAAATAATTTGCTAAAGAGAACAACAATTATAATGAGTATGACATTTACTGGACACTGGATATGTGCCAATCGTATACCTAAGTGATATATACTTTCTCACCTAATCCTCTGGATAATCTGAGATGATCACACTTAGTACACTGTTCAAGGAACCATATCCAAGAAGTGGTGGAAGCGGGGTTTTAAGCCAAGGTTTTGACTCAGTGCCTGAGTTCTTTGTCCGGTGCAGCTCCTAGGAGTGGGTTGAATTATGTGCTTCCAAAAGACATGTTCAAAGTCTAACCTCCAGTACATGTGATCATGAGTTATTTGGAAATAAGGCCTTTGCAGATGTAATTAGTTAAAGATCTAAAGATGAAAATATGATGGATTTAGGGCAGGCCCTAAGTCAACGACTAATGTTCTTATAAGAGACCCATAGTGAAGGCAGCCAAGTAAAGACAGACACGTAAGAGAAAAGTTATACTACCACATAAGCTAGGGAATTTCTGGGGCTATTCAAAGCTGAAAGGAGGAAGCATTCTTCTTCTTTAGAGACTTTGGAGGGAGCATGTACCTTTCAAAACCTTCATTTTGGATTTATGGAACTCTGAGAGAAAAAAAAAAGTTCTGTTATTTTAAGTCACGAGTTTGTGGTACTTTGTTCCAGAAGACCCGGAAAACAAATACACTCTTCCCAACAAGCAACCAATCAACATGCATAAGTGAACATCTGAGTGAATTACTAGAGGACTTGGTGAGTGGTAATTGTGTAAATTAAACTACATTGGTATTAGATGTCATTGAGTTGGGTCCAACTCATAATAACCCTAGCACAACAGAACGAAACACTACCCAACGATGCACCATGCCTGGCACTATTCTCAATGCTTCTCTGCCATTCATAGGTTTTTCTATAGCTAATTGGTTTGGGAGTGGGCTGCCAGGTCCTTCTTCCTAGTCTGTCTTAGTCTGGAAGCTCAGCTGAAACCTGTCCACCACAGGTGGCCCTGCTGGTATCTGAAATACTAGTGGCATAGCTTTCAGCATGACAGCAACACAAGCCCCCACAGCATAAGGTGACAGACATGTGGGGAAAATCAAACAGAACTCTGGAAATGTACTATTGCAGCTAGATCTTACCAGGTGAGTAAACTGAGCCATAGAGAGGCAAATTTGCCTCCCTGAGGCCCCAGGATGAGTTCAGGATCCAGCCTCATCACTCACTACCATGCTTCGTTGTTACTGTGTGGCAAGAGTCTAAGGCAAGCTGGTGGTAATTCAATCTGAACTGTGTGAGAACTTCATAATGGAGGTGGAATAGAAGTAGGCTAGGCATTGCCACAGCTGAGCTAAAAAATTAAAAGGTACAATTAAAAATCTCTTAACTCTAGTGTCAGTTGCAAAAACTCTCCCACAAGCTTGGAGGCTGCAGAGTGGGAGGCTGATGTGTCAACCCTCTTCTCTTCTTTGCTTATCTTTGTCAATTTGATATTTTGTTCTTGTAGGGGAACATGCCTGCCCTGAACTTCTCTACCACTCTATCTTTGCCCACGCTGCACCCTCCTCTTTGGTTGCTTTAAGTCTCCTTGTCTGCATGTCAAAAACCTACTCTTTTTAAGATGTAATTCAGATGCCATCTCTCCCTTGAGTCCTGAGCTCTGTGAATGTGTTCCCTAGCACTTATAGATCTCAGCACCTCCTGGGTCTTTACTTACTGATACTTACATTAGCATAGAACGATGGCTTAAGTTCCATGTAATTTCTCTGAGCCTTACTACCTCTAATCATTTGTTCACTTAGTTACACACTCTTCAACGTTTTGTGAATAACTACTTATGTTCTAGGAAGTGTCCTTGGGACAGGAAAATGAAGGGAAAAGTTGGGCTTGGGGCTTACATGGAGAAATTATGTTCAAAGGGCTGGGGTGTACTTCAGGGCTATAGCAATTGCCTTGCATGTGCAAGGTCTTGGGTTCAATCCCCAGCACCATCAAACAACAAAAAAAATGTATTTGAGGTTAAGAGAGGTAAATAATAAATAATGAATGGCACACTATCAGGCATTGATAAGTGCTATGAAGAACAAAAGCATGGTATCTACAGGGGTTAGGGACAATGTGATTGGGAGTTTAAAGAAAGAATCATGGTGGAAGTAAGGTTTTAATTGAACCTGAATAAGAAAAATGAGCCTGTCTGGAGAAAATCTAAAGGAAAAGGAGTTCCGGGAGGGGAGGAGCATGAGCCCCAGGACGTCACCTGTCTTGGCTTATTCAAGGAACAGGAAAGTCAGGAGGATCAGATGAAAGCACAGTGAGGTAAGATCTACTGCTGGTAAATCTGAAGAGGTGCACAGAGCAGAAGCAGAGACTCAGGAGCCTATGGATAGGATTTGGGATTTTATTCTAAAAATGATGGGAAGCCACTGAGGAATTCTAAATAGGGTGGTGTCACAATCAGATTTGCTCTTTTTTTTTTTCTTTTTCCTGTTTTTTTT
>VMDO01023857.1:0-30830 GCA_007922755.1 Pedetes capensis
GACTTATGGAATAACATTGAAAGTTTCTCACAAAAATAAAAGGGAACAAACTTGATTTACCTTATTTTTAATAATTATTAAAATAGAATAGGACATAATTCTTTACCTGAAATTTTAATTTTTCACTTTATGCAAAGACAGCTGCTGATCCCCAACTCATTTAATAAAAATAAACTTAATGAAACATTATTGAACTTAATTTTCCCTACAAGTCACAGAAATAGCTGATTTAATTAACACTACCTGTTGATTACAGAATATATTACTATATTACTAATACATTTGTTAATATAAATACCTGTTGTTTGCTAGGTGGTCACACCTGTTTTTTCACCTCTTTAGAACTTTGGGAAATGCATATTATTTTAATGTAAAATTAAACATCTGAGTTTCAGAAAGAGTATATAAAAATTTTCCTAATTTCACAAAGCCCTTAAATAAATCTACCAAATTTAATGCCTGCTTTAAAGCCTGACTCCTTGTATGATATACCTCACCTCATTCCAAATGCATCTATTTATGTACTTTTTTGAAATCTTATCTAATTTTCTTAAATATATTGGCATCTCAAGTGGGCTGTAAGATCCTGAATGATATTGTTGTTGTGGTTAGATGCCGTCAAGTCGTGTCTGACTCATAGCAACCCTCATAGGGTTTGCAATGGCAGATTGTTTCGGGATTGCCTTGGGAGTGGGTTTGTCACGTCCTTCTCCCATTTTTGTGGTGCTGGAAATCGGTGCGGAAATCGGGACCTCAGAGACTGCAGAGCAGTGCTCTACCAACTGAGCTAAATCCCAGCCCCCTGAATGATATAGAGCCTGGAATTCTAAAAGGACAAACTTTGAGGTATGAGGTTTGAATTTTTAATTCTATTGGTTACTGTCAAGAAATCACTCTGAAAGTCATTTTACTATACAGGAGTGCATTTGTGATTTTACTTTGATTTATTTATTAATATTAGTGATGTGAATATTTAACTTTATATTTAACATATATTTAGTGCTAATACAAGCCAATTCCTTTTTTATTTCTTATAAAATTTTTATTTATTTTTAATTCTTCCTGTATGTATCATAGTGCTGAAAATCTGTCAAGATAAACTAAAATTAGACATGTGTTATTACTAGGTACTGTCACAAACATTGTGGGTCATTGAATCCTTATTATAACCTTTCAAGTGAGATTCCCCAAAGCAAAGCTTGAGGGTGTTTTCTTCTTCTTCCTCTCAGTCCTATATTCGCTTGGGTATTTAATCTGTAAGCTCTTTAGAGGAGCCTTATATACATTTCTTGTTACTTTCTCTGGGCTCCAGACTCAACATATTGAGCTATCTACTTGAATTTGCCACTTAAATATTTGACAGATATATTAACAATGATACATCTGATAGAGATCTCTTCATTTATAATCTCTTCATAATGTAATCCTTTTCTCTGCCATTTATAGGGTTTTCAATGGCTAATTTTTTTGGGAGTGGGCTTCCAGGTCCTCCTCCCTAGTCTGTCATAGTCTGGAAGCTCAGCTGAAACCTGTCCACCATGGGTGACCCTGCTAGTATTTGAGATACTAGTGGCATAGCTTTCAGCATCACAGCAACACACAAAGCCCACAATATGGCAAACTGACATACATGATGTGGGGGTTAGACTCTCAACTGGGTGGACTGACACAGTGTCTGCAACAATGGGCTTAAACATAAAAAAGATCATGTGCCCGGCTCAAAACCAGGGAGTGTTTCGTTCTATTGCACATAGGATTGCTGAGTTAGACCTGGTTCAATGGCACCTAAAAACAATCACCACCACTGCCGCCACCACCATCACCACCACCACCACCTTATCCTACCTCAGCTTTTGCCACCCATAGAAAATTATACTTCTATCCAATCACTCATTTAAGGAAAAATCTAGGAACTACCATGATTCCTTCCTTTTACTCATAATTGCACATATTCTGCCCAGGATCAAGTCTTATTTTCACACTGCTGAAATTCACACTGAATCTGTCCACTTCTACATTTCTGTTATCATCTTTGATCTATATGACCAAAATATCTCCTAATAAGCCTATTTCTTCTAGAGGCACACTTATTGCCCAGTAAAGGAATTTTAAATATGAAAAGTGCATCAACTCACTGTGATGGGTTTCCCATTGCAAGAACAAATTCCAAGTTGAAACTTCTTATCCTACCTACCAGGCCTAGCATTGACTTGGTTTTTGCCTAATTTTTCTCCTATGTTCTAACCACACAGGTTTTGGGGTGGTTTCAGGGATTAAGTTTATTTCTCTTTCCTTAATTTGACACTCAATTTAATTTGCTTAATTTGCTACTACCTTTAACTTGAACAGCTTTCTATAGATCTCTCCAGCTCTCACAAAAGTGAAGCCTTTCTCCAGGACTCCATCAAATGTGGAACTTACTTGACACCATTTTGAATGGCATCCTTTTTTATTTCATTTTGTTGAGTCACCCATTTGTTCACTTGCTCATGTTATTGGTGTGTAAATACTGTACAGTTTACAAAGGCAAAGACCTTTTATGTTATATTTGCTCCCATACTGCCAAGTGCCTAGAACACTGCCTGGGACATACTGGTGTTCAATGAATATTTGTTGAATAAATAGCGGGTAGATAAAGACATGTTATGTAGATTCATAAATGATATAAGACCTCTAAACAGTTTTGTTTTGTTTTCCAGTTATGCCCTCCACGATTCTTGCCCAGCAATCACACTTATTAAAAGCATTTTTTCTTTTCCTTCCTTCCCTCCTGCCTGCCTGCCTGCCTTCTTTCCTTCCTTCCTTTCTTTCTTTCTTTCTTTTTCTTTTTCTTTTTTTCTTTCCTTCCTTCTTTCTTTCCTACCTCCCCATCTTTCCCTTCCTTTCTTCCTTCCTTTTTTCCTTGTCTTGTCTTGTCTTATCTCACTGCAGTGCAGCCATAGGCTCCTGCTGTCATATCCTGTCAGATTTCAGAAGCTAAGCAGGGTTTGTACTTGGGTGGGAGACTGCCTGGGAACACCAGGTGCTGTAGGCTTGGGAGAAGGACCTGGTGGTCCACTCCCAAAAATTAATCAGTCATTGAAAACCCTATGAATGACAGAGAAACACTGGCATAGTGCAAGGCATAACCATGTAGGGGAGTGTTTCATCTGTTGTTCACAGGGTAGCTATGAGTTGTACCTGACTTGATGGCTCCTAACAACAACAGAGTCTCACTGTGTATCCAAGGCTGTCCTCAAAAACCACAATCTTCCTACCTCAGCCTCCTGGGTAACTGAATATGGGTGTGCCTCTCCATGCCTAGCATGCAATATTAATTTTCACAATGTATTTCATGTTGAGAGGGATAAGAAAGAGAAATTCATCATGATCCCTATGCCCCTATGGAAGCATAAAGATGGAGTTCTATTATTGAACTAAGGCACATTTATTTTGGATTAAATCACTTCACTCCTTGGGGAAGAACTTTTAAGTGACAGAATGAGGCAGAATGAAAACTGAGTTAGTATCTAAAGATGACTTTCATTTGATCTGGTTATCCAGTAACTACGATGTTACTTTAAGGAAGTATCCAATACTTTTGTAATATAACATGAATTTTGATCAGTCCAGAGAGAATAAAGCAGAGCAATGACACATCTCCCAATATTAACTCTGAGCATTTCCTCACCTTGCTATCCCCAAATGTTGTCAGTCTCCTTCCTTTCTGAACTCCAATGGCAATTATTCTGTACTTTTCTGGACTACATCTTACCATGGTTAGCAATGTGGTGAAATTAGTCAGCCACATGCTGTCTTCCATCTCAAACTAGCTTATAAACTCTTCAAGGGAAAAAGATCTGATTTTTATTTCTCTGTTTGTAGAGGATTTAAAAATGTCCTACTACTTTGCTTTCAAAGATTTTTAAAAATAATAATACAAAAATGCTATGTTTTTATTTGTTTACAAGATGTTTGTTAAGTTAAAGTATTTTACATAAATTTTCCATTGCCAGAAAAAAGGAGAGAGGAAGAAAGGAAGGAAGGAAAGAGACAAAAGAAGAAGAAATAACTCTTAGTCAGTTAATTTTTAGACATGAAGGCTTTGATCTAGGGAGTATAGCTAAGAGCTATTTTTTTCTCATATTTTCAACCCTTTAATTTATTTTAAGTCCACCGGAGGTAGGAATGCCAAGTATCCAGACACCAAATAGCACTTTCATCAACAAGACGACAGCTTGCTCCTAATATTTAGGCAATTAAAAGATCTGTCTGGGAGGCACTGCTTTTGCCAACATGAAAGTCTTCTGCCTGGCTGACTCTGCCACACATTCCAGCCCTCCAACGTGAATCCCATTGATCTGTTAAGAGAGCAGCAATTAATTCCAGGTGCCTCTCTGGGCAAAAGAGTATTCCTGGCTCATTTGTGAAATTGCATGTTTTCGAACAAGTCAGCTTGCTGTTCCACTTTCAAAGGCAGTACAGTTACTTATTAACAGTGTAGTATGCTATGAATCTGAGTATTCTTTAGCAAACACTTGCTGCAACTCTTCAGCTAAACTGCATGACCTTAAAAAGTCTTTCAGCTTCAATTTTCTTTCTGTTAAATGTAAATAAAAACTCTGCCCACAGTGCTTTTCCAGGATAACGGTGAATGAAAGGGGAAGTGAAATCAAATACTGCAAATGTCATAAATGCAAATCTAAGATTCTAGAAGGAAGAAGTCTCAGATAGGTAGGCTCCTCAGGGATAGTGCCCTTTAGTGATAAATCCTAAATACTGTAGTATATGCAGAGACAGTTGTTTTGACTAAAGTTTTTGCTAGGAAGACAAGAACAAAACATTTGGGATAGAATATATAAAATACAATATATGAAATAAAAATGAATAAATCAGAATATTTGCATTGCATCTCTATTCTCAAGATTAAAGTAAAAGCAAGAATTGTCCATATCTTTAATAGGAGTTATATAACTCTAGGATTGCCTTTTTTTTTCTTATGATAATTTTTATAGAGAAATTATTACCAAGAGTCATCATTTGGCTAAGATCAAAGAATTAAAGAAACTATTCTGTTCTTATAAAATAGCTTTGATGACACAATGCACCCTTTAAAATGTGTACACTTTCTCTAATGCATTTTCCATTGATTAGCTTAGCAACCCTTATATCACTCCCTATTCTATCTGGATCCAAAGACAATAAGATATGTTTGAGTAATATTTTTCTTAAGTAACAATTATTCTCAAGGAGTTCAAAACTCTCTTAATATACAGAGAATTTTCACATGTAGAGAAAGAAAGTATGTAGTTCTGGTTTAATTCCTGGAAAATAGCCTAAACTATCTAATTTACCCCAACATTTAGTTAGTTCACTTGTTAGATATACTAGTTAGACAGATAGAGAAACAACACAATTTCAAAGGGGAAGAATATGTCTGAACTCTTGACTTCTTAGTATACATATTTTAGTATGAGAAGATATTTCATATTCATCTGGAATATTTTGTGTCATCTTACAATTTGGACCACGGTAATTTTGATGTTAGGAAATATTAATTAGACAAATGAAAATTGATCACTGAGGCCTAATGAGATTTCTTAGGGTGATATTTATTTACTTACTTACTTACTGGTGAGTTACAAATAAATTATGTCCCTCTGTGGGCAGTCTCTCTCAATGTGTCACTGCAATTATCGATATGGCTTGGGGGTGGGGGTGAGGATCTCCTAAAAGAAAAAAAGCCTATGCAGTAAAAAAATCAAGTTTTGCCAGTTGGCTGTGGCTCACATCTGTAATCCCAGAGACTCTGGAGGCTGAGGCAGGAGGATCACATATTCAAGGCCAGAAGCAGTTAGGCAACTTGGCAAAATAATAAGCTGTGTGTTCAGCTTAGTCATGGAGCACTTGCCTAGCACGTGTGAGATGCTGAGTTCAACCCCTAAAAAATAATAATAATTTTTAAGGAATTTTTTGTAACCAATAGACAAAACAATGGGTTCATAGTAAAGCTATCTAGAAGCAATTTTGTAAAAGAAGAATTACACATATCTGTAATGATAAAGGGGGTTGGGGTTTAGCTCAGTTGATAGAGTGCTGCTCTGCATTCTCTGAGGACCTAGGTTTGATCCCCAGCACCATAATAACAGGAGAAGGATGTGGCAATCCATTCTTGAAGCAATCCTGAAATAATCAGCCACTGAAAACCCTATGAGGATCGCTATGAGTTGGACTGACTTGATGGCACCTAACAACAACAACAAATAGTGATAAAATCAAATTAAGACCCTCATTATTCTTAAATCAACTATCCTAAGGTATTTTCAGAGGAAAAATAAGCCTGTATATTCTTCTTTACTAGACAAAAATACTATATTCTGGGCCTTCATAGCTTCATTATTCTAGGCTAAATGATCTATAAACTATGCTCTCAGAAATCAAAATTCTGCTTAGGCTAAATGCTGAAAGGCTGATACTTTGCCTCTTATTACCTTTCACATTTCAATTTATCTCTTTAAAGGAAACTGACACATCCTTTTTGGTCTCAGGCTATATCAAAACTAACAACTTCCCACCATGGGGCGGGGTGAGATCCATCTCAAAAGGCAAGAGGTGTTACTGAAGAAAAAGTGACACCTTTGGTATTAATTTTAAAGTGCTTTCTAGTTTAAAGAATGCTAATAGCAACAAAGATTGAAGGGCCCCTGAGTTTAATTTCAAGCATAAGGAAACAAAAATATGTTCTTAAAATTAAAACTTTAAGTAAGAGAAAATAGGGTACACATTTCTGTTATTGCAAAGTATTAAAATGGTAAATATATTTTTAATTATCTTTGATGGGAAGGAGGTTAACACATGAGAACAAATGCAGCATCAATGAAGTTAACTCTTATTGGTGTGTTGTGTTATTTTTACTTCATTTGACAATTATCTATCAAGTATTTTGTTAGAATAATACCGAATACTTATTGTGCACTTAAGATAGTCCAGGACTTATTCTAAACATTGACTCCCTCAGTCTCTTAACCCCTGAGCTTGGTATATTTTAACAGAAATGTATTCTTGTTTTTCAGAAAAGGAAATGGATGCAGAAGGAAGTAATTAGTTTTAAATCAAACATACTATTCATGTTGTAAATCATGGAACTTCAATCCCAATCCCCACAGTCAGGCTCTGAAGCCTACCACAACTTTTGTTTTATAAATGATGTTAGATGATAGGCTGACTCTGCTTTTAAAGCGTTTATGGTGCATTGTTGGGTGCCACCAAGTCAGATCAGACTCATAGCCACCCTGTGTACAACAGAATGGAACACTCCCCAACACTGTCCCATGCACATGATCTTTTATGTTTAAGCCCATTGATCCAGCCACTAATTTTCTTCTCATTTTAAGTTGTGCCACATCAGCAAAGGAGGTATCAGGGGCTTTACTCCATTCCTGTCATTAAGGATGACTCTACTTTGAGGAGGCAACTCTTCCCCAGTTGTTTCTTGAATGCTTTCCAGTCTGCGGGGCTCATTTTCTGGCACTATATTTGACAGTGCTCCTCTGCTAATCATAGGGTTTTCAATGGCTGATTGTTTCAGGAGTGGGCTGCTGGGTCCTTTTCCCTAGTGTGTCTTAGTCTGGAAGCTCAGCTGAAACCTGTCCTGCATGGGTGGCCCTGCTGGTTTCTGAAATACCAGTGGTGTGGCTTTCAGCACCCCAGTGACACAGAAGCCCCCACAGTACAACAAGCTGACAGATATGTGCGGGAGTTTGTGTTGTAGAAAGAGGGGAAGGGGTTTGTAATACACAGAATGTTCACAGGGTGCAGAAGAATATCACAGCCAGGAAATGTCAAAGACAGTGTGGCCTTCAAAGGGTTCACATTCTCCCCACGAGCAGGGAAGGACATGTGAGCAAAATCCCGGACATGTAAGTAGTTAATCCCAGTAAAGTGTCTGAAACTATGTTAGTGTTCTGTCGAAGTCACAGGAAGCACACGGCAGTGTATCACTAGTCTCACAACAGGTGGCAAGATGAGCAGAAAATTGAAAGTAGGTGATCACCCAGTGACTGAGAGGGTAAGGGTACATCAGACAAAGGGAAATGGCAAGAAAATTGGACACAAAGAAGAAATAAACACAAGTCTAATGGCTCATGAAACAGCTGGGCATGTCTGAGAATAGCTAGGGCTTCAATTTTCTGCAGCATGGAAGATGGGGTGGAGATCTATCTCAGTGCAGAACTTCAATCTCTTGGAAAGATCACTCATGGAAAGAAAGACCAAATGCTGTTTATTTGTTCTCAGTTAAAATCCCCAGCCAAATAAACTCTTTTTACAAAAGGGGAGGAGTTTGTTAAAACATTAGTACTTAGCAATAGATAATATATATTCTATATCTTCACCAAGAAGTCACTTGCCCTAGCACATAATTTATACAATCACTTACCCTTTCATTCATCCACTTAATTTGTCCATTCAGTGGTTAAGGCAATGTGGTAGGAACCTTGGGTAATACAAAGATGAAGAATGAACAGCATCTATTTTCCAGACAATGTAATTCTCCTAGGCACAGCAGTGGCACATTGCCCAGTGTCTATTCTGATTAGTTGGTTTCCATGCAGAATTCATTGTTGAATATTTTGAACAAGAGTCCTGCTTGTAGGTAAGTTGGCTTATAGAGTGGTGGGCTGAAGCTGACCTATGCAATGCCATAGGAGCTCATTGTGCATTTTCAAGTATTACACAGTTCAATTTCCAAGCACAACTACTATTTAAAATTAAATATGTGAGCTCATAGTTAAATTTTATATAAAAATAAATAACCAAAATAATCATTATTTTACTATGTTTCACTATTATAATGCCCTTGGAGTTATTGTTGTGTATATCTGTATTATAGAAATGCTGTCTATTGCACATCTCTTCTCAACTTCATATTCAATGATATCAGTTTACTATCTTAAGTGATCATAGTGGAAATATTTATATTATGGAGATCTGCAAATCTGTTAATGAAGAATTTGCTCCTGGTGGTCTGGCTGTTGAACATTTACCAGTACCCCGCTGGTCATTCACAAAATGGCAACACAAAGTGGATCATCAGATTTTCTTCCAAGCTCCAACCTAGCCTCATACATTAGAAGCTCAAGCTTTTCATTCCTCTACTACCAAGTATTCTGTATTTTCTGGCACCATGGTTCACAACCCCAGCTGTGAATGGGTATCACCCAAAGAACTTAGAATTTTTTTTTCAATGCTTGAGCCCATCCCTGACAATCGGAATCAGATCATCTGCCAGTGAGAACTGGGAATCCATATTTTAAAAACATGTATGTTCCCTAAGTGATTCTGATTGCACAGCCAAGGCGGAGAAATGAAGTGAGAATTTCCAGGCAACCTGAGAGTTGCTGGAGTGAGAATCGTCTTCTGTTGCTAGGAGAGGATATATTTTATGTCCCACAAAGTCAGCATGGGGGAGAAGCGGGTGGCTGAGACACTGGACCAGAGGTCATGCTTAAACAGCAGTGATAAAACCAAGGATTTCTGCTGGGGGTCCTATCACTCTTTTTTCCCTCAGCCAGGAACAATGCCCTTTCACATCAGCTCTTTGTTCAATTAGTGCCCATGCTCACCTCCCAAGGGTGAAAACTAAGTAAGGGCCACCAGGTCAGAATTGGTTTTGGTGCCTGTTTCCTCAATGTCTTGTTATCATCTTCTTTCTCTGCTTTTTTCCAGAAAAACTATTTTAAACCATTGAAACATAAAAGAATCTAATTTTGTCCAGTCCTGAGGACAATAGATCTCCTACTCTGATCCTCCCTTTTCGAAGGAGCATTACCTTTACTCATTCCAAAGTACAGTCTTTATCTTCCTTTCTAAGGGGAAAATGTTTTCAGTGAGTCACAGGAAGCTTAATGGTCCTTTTTCTTCTTTGGAAGAAAAATGACACAAACTATTCTCTATAAGGAAATTTACTTCCCAAGATAAGAAATACATAAAAGATATACATTAATGTGTTTCTGCCTCTCTCCAACTTCTAACCACCATATGCTTGCCACACTAGTTTCTTGTACACAAGTCTATATCACCACTTTATACCAGTCCCTCTTCCTGTGATGTAAAAACTTGAAGGTGACCCTCATGACATCCACTTGCTGGTGTTTACAACTTTGTATATCCCTTTCCCTTTGAGTGTCACTTGGACCTGTGACCTGCTTTTAATAGAATACTGCAAAAGTGACAAGACGTGATTGCTGTTATTACAGTATACAAAACTCTGTCTTCTTAGCAGACTCAATTTAGTCTTTCCCTCCTTGTGAGTTTTTGAAGAAGAAATTGAATGTTGACAACAGCCACCCAAGGGGGAAACCAGATGCTTCCCTTTATAGCCTCCAGAAGAATAGCCAACCCTAGCTGGCCTGTTGATTACAAATCTTTTTGAGAACCAAAGCAGAAGAGCCAGCGAAGCCATCCCTAGATTTCTAACATGTGAGGTCCTGAATGAATGCTGTCTTAAGCTACTAAATGTATAGCAAATTATTACATAGCATAGAAAATGAGTCAGTCAATTTTTAAATATTTTTCCAACACTTTAATGTGATATCCAAAGCCCTTAGAATTTGATTCCAACATTTCTTTTTGTCTTCCTCTGCTGCCAGTCAGCTGACCCAACCACCTACAGAAAGCCAGTGTACATTTACACTTCAATTCTCTTGTTCCTGTTATGCTCTCTGCTTAGAATGACCTTTTTTTTTTCCTTTCAAAGAAAGCAACCATTTATCCTTGGAGGCCAAATACAATGTATACTTCTATCTGTGAAAGCACCTAGCATGCAATCTTCTCTCAAGGTTAACTTGATTTATTCTTGTATGTGTGTGTATTAAAACATTTCCTATGTGTCTCTCCTATGGCTCTTATCATATTATATCTGGGTCAATTTTTGTGTGTTTTTCCTCTTGTATTGTGACCTTCATGGAAATGGGCACTGTGAACTATTAATCTTTCGATGCCTAAAACCTGGAAGAGTGTTTTGACATATGCCTGGCATCCAATAAATGTTTGCTACATTGAATCAAGCTGACTTGATATTCCCATAGGTAGAAAGTTTTAGTGTTTGGCATATCATAGGCACAATCAGTTTTTAAATGAGTATTCTGTATCTAATTACTTATATTTCTAACAATAGTATCTAAGTCAGCAAGGAATCATTGCAAACAGTGGACTACGTTAATGAAATTGGAACAATTCAGGCTATAAGAAATTACCTAATGGGTTTCACTGATAGCATTAAAGGCTAGCAATTCCATTTCATAATTATACGATGCTTAGAGGAGAGCTGAATAAATACATAGAATTGTAACATTAGGATGCAGGAGAAAATGAGCTGACTAAGAATCTGATAGAGGAATGCATGTAATTATATTTTTAAAAAGAAGACAATACTTTGAGGATCAAGCCAAAGAAATGAAAAGTTCATTTCCAATTAGTAACACAACTTAGGGTTCTGCAATAGGCTAGCTACCAAAGTACTTTGGGTTAAAGGTAGATAACCCTTAGAACAACTTGGCAATATAATAATGTAATATAAATTCATGGAAGGAAGTGAACGCAGAATCTAGGGAAGAGGCGTAATCCTAGCAGCATATTAAAATGCTGGATATAATACTGCAAATTGTATAAAAACTAAAGGCTAATATATGTTGCACTGTGAGCATTGATCTCTGCAAGGTTAAGAAGCTTTTCACTGAAAGAGAAAGAAAAGAATGGCATAATCAATATACAGTTTGAGTATGTAGGCCAGTCCTAACTCAAGGAATGTAAATCATTTGTAGCAAACCAGGTGAGGTAAGGCAAGAAATTCCTCACAGAGCTTTGCACCTCTTGGTAAATATTCTCTTTCTTGCCTGCCTTTAAGACCTGAACAGAGTGTTGTTAGGTGCCCTCCAGTTGGATCTGACTCACAGTAAACTTATGTACAACAGAACCAAACACTCTCTGACACTGAGCCATGCCCAGTCAGTGCTTCTCTGCTATTCATAGGGTTCTCAATGACTGATTGTTTTGGAATTGTATTGGGAGTGGGCTGCCAGGTCCTTCTCCTGTTTTGTGGTACTGAGGATCGAACCTCAGAGACTGCAGAGCAGTACTCTACCAGCTGAGCTAAACCCCTGACCAAGAGATGAATAGATAAAGAAGATGTGGCGCGCGCGCACACACACACACACACACACACACACACACACACACACACACACATCACATATGTGCATGTATGTGTATGTGCAATGGAATATTGTTCAGGCATATGAAAGAATAAAACTAGAGGACATTATGTTAAATAAAATAAGTTAGGTGTATTGTTGTGTGCCATTGAGTCGTGTCTGACTCATAGTGACCCTTTTAGGGTTTCTAATGGCTGATTGTTTCGGGATTGCTTTGGGAGTGGGTTGCCACGTCCTTCTCCCAAGTTAGGTATAGAAAAACAAATACTACATGTTCTCCCTCATATATGGATATTTTAAACTCAGTTGGAATATGTGGGGTTGTATAGTGAGAGGTTGGATAACAGATACCCAAACACAGTTAGATAGAAGTAATAAATTTTAGCATTTTTCAGAGCAGTTGGGGGGACTTTAGTTCACAATGACCTATGAAATATTTTATGAGTAACTAGAAGAAAGGAGCTTAAAGACTCTAAACATAAATTAAAGATAAGGATATGAGAATGTTAATTACTCTTATTTTATCAGTACCTATTGTGTACACGGGGCTGGGATTTAGCTCAGTTGGTAGAGCATCACTCTTCAGTCTCTGAGGCCCCGAGTTTGAGTCCCAGCACTGCAAAAATGTGAAAAGGACATGGCAATCCACTCCGAGGCAATCCTGAAATAATCAGACATCCAAAACCCTAAGAGGTGATGGTCGCTATGAGTTGGACACAACTAGATGTCACCTAACAACAATTGAGTACATGTATTAAGGTATCATACTGAGTCCTATAAGTATATGCAATTATTATATGCTAAAAAGAATTTAAGGGCCGGGGGATTAGCTCTGTTGGTAGAGTGCTGCTCCACACTCTCCAAAGACCCTGGTTCAATCCCCAACACCACAAAAACGGGAGAAGGATATGGCAATCCACTCCCAAAGCAATCCTGAGACAATCAGCCAGTGAAAACTCTATGAGGGCTGCAATGAGTCAATCCTGATTCAATGGCACCTAACAACAACAACAATAAAAATATTAGAAAAATTTTATGGAGATGGAAATATTAGCTACCTTGATTTGATAATTGTACATTGTATCATCACAGTGTACCCTATAAATTTGCACAATTAAAATAACATTTTGACAGAAATAAGAATGAAGAGCTTATGCTATGAGTTGCTGGAAAAATACAGAAAACATAGAAGCTTGATTAAGAAAACATTGATTATTCTGTCTTTCCCATTAATATATCTGTTATTTTCCTCAAGCCACTTAGATTCTGTAAAACTGAGATACTAATTTTATTCCTTGTGCCTCACATAGATTTATAAATATCAAAATATTTCAAATTCAGAAACACTTTATATTGCAATGTATTTGAAATTTAAATTATTGTTTTTGAGACAGTTTCTAGCTATAGGCTCAAATCACATTTGTTAAAATTGATGGATGTCAATAATTGAACTTTTATTTCCCAAATTGAAATCCAAGTAGACATCTGAGAATTTCAATGGACACAGAGGCTTAAGAAGTGACACTTTTGCCATCATTTAAAAATAGTGAATATACAAAAACTGTGGAATCTTATGTGACATGTAACAAACATTCATCTTCATTGCTTTTTATTCCTTTCCTATTTACTTAGCACTGACATCTATTATTTGTTAATGCCTGTATTATTGATGGGTTTTGTACATCTCTTGGGTTAATGGAATGGTGAAATAAAGGCATTCTACAAATTAGTGTTGCTATGATAGTAATGATACACATTCATGTACTAATTTTATAGCTTATGTGGTTTTTAAATTTGGCCTTTAAAATCACTTTAAATGAAGAAGGTGAGAGTCAGAGAAGTTATTTAAGTAATATAAGGTCAAATAGTTCATTGTTTGAAACATATAACCATATTTTAGCCCATCTTTGGATTAGTAAAATAAAATCTCAGTTATTCATTATTCTTCTATTATAGATAGCAGTTTTTGATGTGGTGCTAACCTGATTGAAAATTATAGCCAGGTGCAGTGGTTCACACCTGTAATTTCAGTGAGCCAGGAGGTAGAGGCAGGAGGATTTGAAGTTTCAGGCCAGACTCAGCCTGTGCAAACTTAGACCCTGTCTCAAAAAGTAAAATATGAGCTAGGTGTGTAGCCTAGTGGTAAAGCACCTGCAAAAGCATGCATGAGGCCATCAGTCCAACCCTCATTACTGCAAGAAAAAAGGACATTAAAAGAAAAAAGAAAATCAGCCAATATCTTATAATACTATCTTCTGTTTAAAACCATTCACTAAAGCCATACGCTATTTGTAAACCATCTATGGCATCCCATCTTCTCAAAACACATGGATTACTTTGAACCCCCACTGAGTCTCTCAAAAAGAATGTATTGAGAGCTTAGCAATTTGCTAGTTTCTTGGGAAGACATAAACATAGCATACCTTGTCTGCAAATAATAGAAATTAGTTGATTTAAAATAGCAAATGTATTGAAACTGTTCAACTCCAGGTGGTGTAAGCTATGAACCAAAATAAATAGTTTAGACTAAAATATCATAGGATGGTGTAGATAAAATTTTGCATTCTAAATGGAAGAATGTCATCTTAATTCTTTTCTCTCTCTCTTGCCCATGATTCTTTATACACAAATGTATGAGTATTTTATCTTTGGAAACCTCTGTTTTAGGTATCTACTTTGGTAGAAAGGAAAATGTTAGAAGGTTTAATGTAGAGGGCAGAATTCAGGTGAATTGAAAACAATGACTGAGACATTCTACATAAAATTTGTTTTTGGGTGCCATAGAGTAGGATTTGGCTCATAGCAACCCTACATATGAGAGAATGAAATACTACCCAACACTGTGCCATGCACATGATTTTTTTAATGTTTGAACCCAATGTTGCAATCACTATGTTTCTCATTTTAAGTCATGCCACATCAGAGAAAAGAGGTCCCATGGGCTTTAATCCATTCCCATCATTAAGATCAACTCTACATTGAGGAGGCAATTCTTCCTCAGTCATTTCTTAAATGCCTTCCAGGCTGGAGGGCTCATTTTCTGGCACTATAAATGACAGTGGTTCCCGGCTATTCATAGGGTTTTCAGTGGCTAATTGTTTCAAGAGTGGGCTGCCAGGTTCTTCTCCACATACACGTTTGTTGTCATTAGGTGCCATGGAGTTGGGTTCTACTCATAGTGACCCTACGTAAAATAGAACAAAACATGATCTTTTTTTATGTTTAAACCCATTATTGTGGCAACTGTGTCAACCTGTCTAGTTGAGGGTTTTCCTTTTTTTCATTGAACTGCCACTCTCCCAAACATGATGTCCTTTTGCAGGGATTAATCCCTCCTGACTATGTGTCCAAAATACATAAGACATAGTGTAGCCATTCTTGCTTCCAAGGAGCACTCTGGTTGATTTCTTCTAAGATAGATCTGTTGGTTCTTTTGGCAGTCCATGGTATATTCAGTATTTGTCTCGAGCACCATAATTCAAAATCATCAATGCTTCTCCTGTCTTCCTTGTTCAGTGTCCAGCTTTCACGACAATAGGATGCAACTGAAAATATGATGGCATGTTTAGTTTTTGTGAAATTAGATGGTTGGGCTCAGTGTTAACATGCCCTATGTTGAATCCCTACAGACTGGCCTTACAGAGGAGCGAGACATAGTCTCACACAGTGAGGAATCTCTGTGAATTAAAAATACTATGTGTATTTAGGTAAATATAAAAGACCATGAACTTGGTAAAATGTTGAGGGATCAGTCCATTTCTAGGAATCACCTTTAAGTCATGCCATGTAGCCACAACCAGAGAGCTTGGTCTACAAACCTTGAACAAGTCAGAGGAAGGTAGTAATAAGAATGGTACTTTAGGAATGAACAGGAAATCAGTTTTGGAGCAGAGAGTTTCTGTTCTGATAAGGAGGAGGATAATTTATATGTGAAGTAGTACAGTTAGTTGTTTATCATGAATTTGGATTACGGATTCATGTAAGAGTCAGTTTATTGTTATAAACTGTTGTGGTTGGATTCCCTCATTCATTGTATTCAACATCTAACTTTGAGTCAGGAGATTTTCCTTTCAATTATCAGTGTAGGAGGTTGGAGAGTTTATGATAGGATTCTCACTTTATAAGTGAAATCATTTTGTAGTTACTAAGTAATGTGTGCTCTGAGCTTTTTCTTCTTCCTATACTATTGAGACTATAAAACTGAAATTTCAGCTCACCAAATCTCTTTTTACCTATCTTCCTTAGTCTGACACTGAGTTTTTAAGTTATTGTATTTTAAAATTCCATTTGGTTAATTTCAAATATATTCAATAAAAATTTATAGATTATTATTATCTGCCTAAAATTTTAAGTTTGTCTTTTATTTCTCTAAAGAGTAGTAGGCATAGGCTTTTATAAAATGGCTATATTTAGTCTGCAGGTCTGATTATGTTGCCTCTTTTTTTGGTGGGGGATAGATCAATTTCCATTCATACTGACTAGTTCATTGGTACTAAAATATTAACTATTAGCTATTCAATTTTATTAGAAAGTTACTTGAGGACAAATTCTTTTTGGCTTTGTGTGATGATGAGTTCCTCATTTTGCTTTTGCTTCAGATATTTTGAGAAACATCCAGTCAGGGGCCACTTTAAACTAAATTAACTTTACAGATTTCTGGAACACACCATATAAATCGGGACTGCAAATGTATATAAGGGCTAGCTCTCAGAAGTAGGCCTTTTCAACCTATCTTCTATTTAATAATAAAGCATATACACACATATATGATATTTTGAACTTAAAATAATAATTTAAAAATGACAGAAAAGGTCTGGGAATAAATGCAACCAGTTGACTCATGGTACATATTCAACTCAACTGATGTAGGCATCAGTTATTAAGATTTAAGCCAGGCATGGTGGCACATGCCTGTAATCCCAGCAACTTGGGAGGTGGAGGCAGGAAGATTGTGATTTCGAGGCCAGAGGAAGCCTATGTAACTTATCAAGACCCTGTCTCAAAATAAACACAAAAATGGACTTAGAGTGCAATTCAGTGGTGGAGAACCCTGGGTTCAATCCCCCAGAACCACACACACACACACACACACACACACACACACACACACACACACACAGATGCACAGAGGTTATGACATGTTTTGGTTAATCCAGTAAATTTCTTGAGTTTAAGTAGGAGAAATTTCCCTATATTTTAGTTGGGGAAATCTCTAGAAGAATTGGAGTGAAAATATAGGACCTATGAATGCACAGGTTGGTTGGGAAAGAAATCATGAAATATGTGACTTGTCAAGTTAGGATTTAGGTATGTTTTTGAGTTGGTTCTGGAAACATCATTACAGTTTTTGTAGTTTCTGATTTATTAGCAGAATAAAGTAAAAGTTTTTCTGAAGGGTGTTTCACAAAAACAGATAGAAATATATTATTTATGAAAATCTGGAAATACGATATCAGTAGAGTTCTATTTTGATAAATCAGGTGAGAAACAGTATTTGAACCAAAGTAGTGGTGCTGAGACTAAATTAGAGGGCCTGAGATGAGGATCACTGTAGGATTTAGATGAAAGGTTCTCAGCAAATGGTAGTATCAGAGAGAGAGAGAAGAGTCAGTGATAAATCATTTCTGTTATCAGTTACAAACCATAGCCTTCATCTTGATGAGTCACATTACCAAACCCTCTGCACTACCAACTCATTAAGATAAAAGACAACTTCTAGGCAACTCTAAGGGACTAAGTTAGAACAGATTCAGGTGAACAATTGCTTAGAAGCAATGAATGATTTCCAAAAGTCTAGGAGTAGAAAATAGGAGAAAGGATATGTTTCCTTTCTCCAAGGTAATTTTATATACTATTTCAAATGTATAATAAAATATACAATATAAATCTGTAATATATTTCATCATGAAGTCAAAGTATTTCAAATTTTATGTTTATTCTTTTTTACTTAACTAGTAAATTGTTAGCAACAGTAAATATATATAAACCTTGTAAAATGTCATGTAGGGGGCTGCCTATGGAAAAGTCTAGGCAAAAGTAAATAAACTTCTTTCCCTTCATTTATAAAATTTTGAATTATTATTGATTGCTTCCATTTCTATTTTATCAAAGAAGATAAAATTTGGAGATACTTAAGATTATAACTTGTTACAGGTTAAAAAGGGAGGAAAAGTAATTCTCACAAAACCCATAAAATTTATCTCTACTTAGTAAAACAGCTGGTATTTCTGACTGTTTTAGTTTATGGTTGAATAAAAATTAAACACATGATACCCTGAAGAAAATTTTTACATAAAATGAATATACTGTGATGACAGAATCAACTGCTAAATTGCCACACCAATACATGCACACAATAATTGATATTATTTTCTGCCATCTTCATTTTAAGATTGAATCTAACATTGTGCAATGTAAAATGTGAAACATTTTTATATGCCAACTTTTAATTATGTGACAATCAACTTATTCATTCGAACAGCAATGCAAATTTAGCTCTAATACCATGGGAATTAACAAATTCACCGTAATCCTTCTGTGCCTCTGGTTTTTCCTTTGTATTTACCTACTATGTGACAACTCAGGAAAAGGGAAGTGAATAAACTTACTAACCTTAATAGTAATACTTAATGAACATGAATCAGACATATTTAATATTTACACATCACATGCAATTAAAATATTTGTTTTAGTCCTGTAATCATAAATACTCTTCTTTTCCATGTAGGTTCAGCCTCACTATGAGTTAGGTTGTCTTTAATAGTGTATACTAGCTAAGAAAGAAAGGGAATAAAAGAGATCTCTATAGTCATCTACTTCCCAGACATTCACTTCCCAGCCTTTTGCTTTCTAGCCACCTGAGACATGAATATCAATATAAGCTTCCTTGGAGACAAAGGCCTTGATCTGGTGGTCAGTGCTAACCTCATAGCTAATATCCTTGCAAATAGCATGGTTGCTGAGATGGAGATTAAAAATAACTTCTACATTCAGCCAGGAAAGATGATAAAGAATGTGTGAGATGTATACCCCAACCCCCAGCAATCATAAAGCACATCATTCAGTTGATTCTCCTCCCTTATCAAGATCAATAGCTGCCTGGAACCTTAACTTTTTGAAATGTCTGCCTCTGAGCCTATTCCTTTGAAGGCTCTAGGAATCCTTTAACCTATTCCAGGCCTAGACCCCAAGTGCAAAATGTTTCTTCCCTTCCCCCAAAGGCTCAAGACTCACTATAAAAATTACATTTGACCTAAGCCCTGCACAGTAGTACCAGGAGTAGTAGCTCCTCTTTATTGGCCACCTTCACATCTTGAAGGTGTGCTCTCTCTAATAAACCATGCCTGTATTCTCTCCTATAACTTCTGTGTCAGGTGTAAATTCTTTTATACGGAGACACAAATGGACTCAGGTTTGGCTGTTTTGCTGCTGCTGGTCTCTATGGCCTGCATTTACTGGCCTCCCCAGTAACAGCTTTTCCTAAAATTAGTTGTTGTTGTTGTTAGGTGCTGTCCAGTCAGATCTAATTCATAGCAACTCTGTGTACAACAGAACAAAACACTCCCCGACACAGTGCCATGCCTGGCACTATGTCAGTGCTTCTCTGCTATTCATAGGATTTTTAACTGCTGATTGATTGAGGATTATTTTGAGAGTGGGTTGCCAGGTCCTCCCATTTTTGTGGTACTGGGGTTCAAACCCAGGGCCTCAGAACACACAGAGCAAGCACTGTATCAACTGAACTAAACCCCAGTCCTAAAATTGGTTATTCTGCTTTATTTCAATAAATTCACTCCAGCAATTGTACGCTCTCATCCTGTTAGTAAAATCACAGATTCTGCACACTTTTTATACTCTCAATCTCAGAATTTTGTCCCTTAATGAGTATCAGATTCGTTGTTATTGTAGCTCCACATCCTAATAGTGCATCTGCTTTCTTGAGTGATGGCCAGGTAAGAGAAAGGGAATGTAGTGAAGGTAGTTAATTTCTTCTTGCTGTTTTTGTTGCCTGATCCCTTCCACTGTTGGTGTAAACATCCTTTCTATCCCTGGTACTGGGTGGCACCGAGATAGAAGATTTCTCTGCTGTCTTCCTTTCTGCACCAAAACACAAGTGATGTAGGCATGTGTGGTACATGAGTTTTCCTTTGACAGCCTCCAGGTTCGATTCATCAGTCCCTAGGGTCCTATAAGGTACGGCCTCATTTCCCCTCATCCCCTCTCAGTACCCTTCCCTGCCACATCACATGCTTACAAGTGGAACCCAGACACTGCTAAATAAAGACAGGCAAACAAATTTGCTTCTTCAGTAGCCCCCATACTCTCTCTCACGTAGACACAGCATCCAACTAGGTTTTCCTGCATAGACTCAGTGAAGGGATGGAGTAGGAGTAACTTGTGGTCTTCTTTCTAGGTTCACTGTACTACAGTCTTTTCATAGTTAATAAACCACAGTCTGGAAAGTGTTGTGATTTAAAAAGCATGGATTAAAAGTGAGGAAAAGTTTTGATTTTTTTAAAAAAATATAGAACTACCCAAATCATTAAGGAAAGTATGTGAGGTATCCTCAGTGCCATTGTATTGAGAGTGAAAAGTGGGATTAGAGAAGGCATCTTGAACCACCAAGAAGACAAACCTGCTACACTGAGCATTCTGCAGTGCCATTTTGCTGCAGATAAGGGGAAGACAGTCTGATTTTTCAAGTTTGATCAAATGCTGCTGCCATTGCTGTTCTTATTGGAAGTCTGGATGATTGGATTGGTGGAGATTGTGAAGAAAAATGAGATTTTTGGTGACTTTATCATGTACCACCATGTTACAAATGCTTAGGGAGTCAGTATACATTCAGCTACATTTTATACTCATGAAGTCTATAATTATATTAAAATAGTCCCTATGACCTTAATATGTAATTATATTTTTCTGGTATAAATCACTGATATGATTTTCACAGATTTGTACTTTACATTATTTAAAAAACATGTAACGTGAGTTGCCCAGATTTCTAACTATGCACATTTCAAAGTTCACTCTGGAAGCCTGCCACATTATTTTCAAGATTCTGATTATTAGTTGATATTTGAATTTATATTACCCTTCAATCTGACCTTTATCATAAGAAGAGGTTCTTATTTGGAGATGTATAGTTTGTTAAATCTCAGTTTTTCTTATTTAGTAGCTTAGAAAAGTATTTCTTTCCACAAATTGGCAATCTTACATTTGGGACAAAGTGCAAAGTAATCAAGGTCAACTGGAGGGCTCCAAAAATATGTGATAATTTGCCATGAGCCATTTAAAATGCCTGTGGCTTACACTGCTGAGTGTATGACCTTTGCATTGCTCTAAGTTGCAATTATTTTGTTGAATTCCTCATATATAAATTGAATGCAGTCACACACACACACACACACACACACACACACACACACTGGTAAATACATATAACATGGTAATATCATATCAAATGAGTAAATAAAATAAATTTTTCAATAATTGAATATTGGCAGAAAAGATCTTTTAAATCTGATCTAGATAATTCATTATTTGAGTCAATTTAAGAATAATAAGAATAGTATCATAATATTTGTTGGTGACAAACACATTGACATTTTATATTAAAATATGCAAAAATGGGATTAGGTGTTTATGTACTTCCCCAAAAGGCATTTTCTCATGTCTGCCACAGTCTTGAGGCCTTTGATTTTAATAACTCCAAATACGCAATTCCAGCATCAACCATCTTCTGTATGGTTTGCCTAATAATGCCCATATCACACACAAAATCAGAAATATAGGTTATGTTTACTTTTATAAGTCACAGAAACTTCTGGTTCAAGTGTTTCCAACACTGTCTGTAAGCCAATGTCATACGTACAATATCTGAAAAAGAATCAAAAAATGGACGAAAGAAGGCAAAAAGGTGGTGATACATCTTTTTGCATTTATGTAGGGGCAAAGACTACTGAAATTTATTTAGGAGAAGGTACTTAGTTTGAAGGTGCCATGGAGTGAGGTCCACATCATGGTAACCCTCATTGGGTTTTATTAGCTGATTACTTTGGCATTGCTTTGGGAGTGCATTTCCATGTCTTTCTCCCATTTTTGTGGTGCTAGGGATCAAACCCAGGTCCTCAGAGAGTTCAGAAAAGTGCTCTACCAACTGAGATAAACCCCGGACCATATGGAAATCACCAGATAGAACATACAGGACCAAATCAACTACATTTGTGGAAAGAGATAAAGGAAAAGGTCAGTATCAACTGTCAGAATAAGACCAGATATTGATTATGGATAAGACCATCAATTGCTCACATGCAAGTTCAAACTGAATCTAAAGAAAATTAGAGCAAGTGTATTAGAGCCAAGGTATGACCTTGAGTATGTCCCACTTGAGTTCAGAGATCACCTCAAGAACAAATTTAATGCATTAGAAACTAATGATAGAAGACCAGAGGAGTTGTGGCATGACATCAAAGACATCATTCATGAGGAAAGCAAAAGGTTATTACAAAGACAGAAAAAAAGACCAAATTGCATGTCAAAAGAGACTCTGAAATTTGCCCTTGAATGTCAAGCAGCTAAAGTAAAAGGAAGACAGGATGACGTTAAGGAACTAAACAGAAGGTTTCAAAGGGAAGCTCAAGAAGACAAAATCAAATATTATAATGACATGTGCCGGAGCTGAAGGTAGAAAAACAAAAGAGAAGAACATGCTGTTTTTCTCAAGCTTAAGGAATTGAAGAAAAAATTCTGGCCTTGAGTGGCAATAGTGAAGGATTCTATAGGGATAATACTAAGTGATGCAGGAAACATCAAAAGAAGAAGGAAAGAATACACATAGTCATTATACCAGAAGAATTGGTGGATGACCAACCATTTCAAGAGGTTGCATATGATCAGGAACTAATGATATTGAAGGACAAAGTGGAAGCTGCCTTGAAGGAATTGGTGAAACACAAGGCTCCAGGACTTGATGGAATACCCATAGAGATGTTTCAACAAACAGATGCACCACTGGAGGTGCTCATTTGTTTCTGCCAAGAAATTTGGAAAACTGCTCCCCGGCCAACTGACTGGAACAGATCTATATTGTGCCTATTCCCAAGAAAGGGAATCCAACTGAATATGGAAACTATCATACAATATCATTAATATCACACGCACACAAAACTTTGCTAAAGATCATTCAAAAGTGACTGCAGCAGTATATAGACAGAGAACTGCCAGAAAATCAAGTGAGATTCAGAAGAGGACCTGGAACCAGGGACATAATTGCTGATGTCAGATGGATATTAGCCAAAAGCAGAGAAAGCCAAAAGAACCAACAGATCTGTCCTAGGAGAAGTATAACCAGAATATTCCTTGGAAGCAAGGATGAGTAAACTGTGTCTTACATATTTTGGACATGCAGTCAGGAGGGACCAACCCCAAACACATCATGTTTGGGAGAGTGGTAGGTCAATGAACAAGAGGGAGCTCCTCAACTAGATGGGTTGACATAGGGACTGCAACAATGGGCTTACACATAAATAAGATCATGTGCCTAGCAGGGAATCGGGGAGTGTTTTGTTCTGTTATATCTATGTCACTATGAGTCAGACCCTTTTCATCCTTGCCTCATACCAACAGCAGCAACTTTGATTCAACAATTACCATTGATTAAACTCTTGGGCATAACAAAGTTACAAGATAGCTTATAGATTTTTGCCTCTGAGACATATAATCAATATCTGTGCCATGGAACATATTACTCTGGAGATTGTATTTCATGGCTTTGGCACACATTAGTCAACTTCCTAACCTACTTAGTGACCTTATGTTCCTATAAATACCTCCGCTTCTCCGATGGAACTGAATCAGTAATATTATCATCAGCATAGTGTTAATGAAAACTCATGATTTGATGAAATAAATAAAATTTTCACATGAATTTATTTGTCTGACATGTTTTTGGTATCTTTGGAAGTTAGAATTGATGACAGGTTTTTTGAACTATGTGGCTATCTGAGCCAAATTATGAACTACCATGGTTGGAAGCCATTGTTCCTGAATCCCTGCATTTTCCAGGATATTAAGAAAAAAATCATCAAAATTATGAAGTCTGTGGAGAATGAGTTTTCTATTCTTCTACTCATGTCCAGTTCATGCCTCATCCTTGCTGACGTCTAATTTTGTAAGCCTTTTCTATTGTTCAGGAACCATCCAAATGTTACCTCCCTGAATCCTCCCTTATTCCCAGCCACCTGAACAGCAGAAATAGTTCATTTCCTTCATCTTGTAATCTAATGGTATTTCACTCATATTTTTATTGTATACTAACTTTTTTCATACATCAAACTCATTAAGTTATTATTTACTTGGGAGGAAATACTATCTTAATCATTTTTATTCAGCCAGCTCCTAATCCATTGGCAAGAAAGGAAGGTATGCAAAATGGAAGTATGCAGACAGAGTCACACAGGAATGAATGAATAATAGAAAAATGAGTAAAAAATGGAAAAAATCAAATCATCAAATTCATCTCAATGCACATAAGTCAACCTGATGAAAAGAGGAGGGTTGAAAAGGAGTGGGGTGTTCTATAAAATAATGAACGATAAAAGAAGGAATAGCCTTGTGTATGTTGTTATTGTTGTTGTTGTTGTTAGGTGCCATGGAGTCGGGTCCAACTCACATTGACCCTATGTACAACAGAATGAAATACTCCCCACCACTGTGTCATGCCCAGCACCATGCCAGTGCTTCTTTGCTATTCATAGTTTTCAATAGCTGATTGTTTTCGGGATTGGTTTAGGAATGGGCTGCTAGGTCCTTCTCCCATTTTGGCACTGCTGGGGATCAAACCCAGGGTTTCACAGTGTGCAGAGCAAGCACTCTACCAACTGAGCTAAACCCCAGCCCAACCTTGTATATGTTGTTGTTGTTGTTAGGTGCCATCCATTTGGTGTCCGACTCATAGCGACCGTATGTACAATAGGTGAAATACCATTGTCATGCTTCTCTGCTATTCACAGGGTTTTCAATGGCTGATTGCTTTTTGGGAGTGGGTTTCTGGGTCCTTCTCCCAAGCCCACAGCACTTAGTGGCTCTAGGTGGTCTTCCATCCAAGTACTAACCAGGACCAAACCTGCTTAGCTTCTGAGAGCTGATGGGATCAGACACCACACAGTGATACAGCTGCAGTCATGTTGTCGTTGTTGTTGTTGTTTTGTTGTTGTTGTTGCCCTCAAATTGGGTCCAACTTGTAACAACCCAATGTACAATAGAAGGAAACACTCCCAGACACTGTGCCATGCCCAGTGCTATTGTCGCTGCCCCTCTGATGCTCATAGGGTTTTCAATGGCAGATTGCTTTGGGAGTGGATTGCTAGGACCTCTCCTAAGCCTACATCACCAGGTATTCCCAGGCAGTCTTCCATCCAATGGCTAACCAGATCCAACTCTGCTTAACTCCCAAGATCAGATGAGATTGGATGCCAGGGTGGTATGGCTGTAAGCTGCCTTGTATGCAGCGTCATTGAAATGTTTCAGTTGGAGGAACTGACTTCAGTATCTTCATATTAGGTTCCAAATGTTTTGTTAATATAAGTAAATTATTTCAATGGTCTAAAACATCAGCTAAGTCCACATACTATATTACGTATACTTTCCTGTGTAACTTTGCTTACGTATCTTATAACATGGGCAATTAAACAACAAATGTACTCCTCAGTACCTAGTGAGATTTAATATGAGAATAATTTTCAGTTGGGAGTTTATGAAGAATTACACTTCCCAATTGACTTCCTAATATGGAATAAAGCATGCACTTTTTTATCCTTCTCTTGTGGGAATATTTCAGGTTCACTGAAGAACTATAAGATAAAAGAAACAGACACACTTTTTGTAGATTTTTTTCAAAGGAAAAATTTATTTTTGAAAGTATGAGGGTTTTTTTTCAAGTTCATGTGAATTGCATTCCTTTTCTGTGTCAAGAGTCCCGACCTGCTCCTGTGTAATGCCTTGCTTTTTTCTCCAGTCTTTTCTGGTTTCTTTTCATCTTTCTCCTTGTTAACTTGTATCTTCTGTAGAGGATTAAGCCTGAAGACTTTAACTTTTTTCCCGCAGTTTTTCTTAAATCAACTGTAGTTGCAATCAGGTAACCAGAGAGGTAACAAGCCTAAACAGGGGGTAAAGTGAAGGCTAAGTTAAAAAAAAAAAAAGACTAAAGCAGGAGCAGGGTGAAGAAGCTAATGTTTTGTGACCAGTCAACACAGGGGGTCCTTGTTTGTTCCCAGTCCAGAGAAATAGTTGATGAAATAAGGAAAATGACTCATAAGCTACCTCTAAATTCCTATTTATCTGCATATTTTTTGCCTGAAGAAGTCTCAGTGAATAGGAAAACCACAATTAAATAGTTGAAATCTGCTAGAGAAATAATGACTTTGCCCCCAAATTTTAGAAATACCTAGAAAGGAACAGAAGGACCTGTGAAAAATAAATTCCAATTAGATAACTCTTCAAAAGTTCATTTCTCTAAACTGTGACAATGGACCTATAACCATAATGTCTGGACTGAATGTCAATCTTCATTTCAAAGATTATCTTCTCTAATTTATATGCAGCAATCTTTGATGACTTGATTTTATCCACCATTTTTATTTGCTCATTCATTTAATTAAAAAGGATAGTAATGCATTTCAGCATTGCTTTGTTTGCCAAATTCAAATGCTGACCCATTAACCTTCCTTGTTTTCTTAAATTCTGGATGGTAAATATGATTGTAGCAATTCTTCCCACCCACTTCTTCAGAGAGTGGCAATTCAACTATTAATTAAAGATGAGGAATTTGATCCCTGTTTCACCTTGATAATCAGAGGTGCTCTGGGAGGTCTGTTAGAATTAGTTTTCAGTAGGTTGATTAGGATAATACTGAGTTAGAAAATTTTCAAATGCTATACTTAGAAATGGGTCAGGACAGAAGAAATATATTTCTATATTGAAAGAAACAAAAGAATTTTAATCAACAGCTGTTTACTCTTCTTCTCCCTGAATAATCTTTGTCACTAATTTGTTGTTGTTGCTAGGTGCCCTTGAGTTGGGTCCAACTCATAGCAACCCTATGTACAAGTGAATGAAACAGTTATTGACACTGTGCCATGCCCGGCACTATGTCAGTGCTTCTCTGCTATTTGTAGGGTTTCATTGGTGGATCATTTCTGGAGGGAGTTGCGAGTTCCTTCTCCCTAGCCTGTGGCGCTTAGTGTTCCCAGGTGGTACCCCATCCAAGGAGTAACCAGGTCAACACTGCTTAGCTTCTGAGATCAGATGAGATCGGTTATCAAAGTGCTGTGGCTGCAGACTTATAAGCAATTAAGTATGTATAATTCTTTTTTTCATAACTTTTATATGTGTGTTGCAAACCTAACTCTGAAGATCTATGTAAAAGTTACCACTAGAGAAACTACCATGATACAATTTAACTAAGTCATATAAACTATGAAACTAGAAAGCAAACATGAAAATTGAGACGAGTCAGAATGGTTCTCTTTGCCTTGGGGGACAACTTTGTTGTTAGGTGCCATGGAGTCAGATCTGACTCACAGCAACTCTGTTTACAACAGAATGAAACACTCCCCTATTCTGTGCTAGGCACATGATGTTATTTTTATTTAAGCCCACTGTTGTACACACTGTGTCAATCCAACTAGTGGAGGGTTTTCCTTTTTTTCGTTGACTTGCCACTCTCCCAAACAGGATGCCCTTCTCCAGAGATTGGTCCCTCCTGGCTACATGTCCAAAATACATAAGTCTCAGTATAGATATCCTTCCTTCCAAGGAGCACTCTGGTTGTACTTCTTCTAGGACAGATCTGTTGGTTATTTTGCCAATCTCTGGTATATTCAATATTCATCTCCACCACCATAATTCAAAAGCATCAATTCTTCTGGCTCCCTTGTTCAATGTCCAGCTTCCACAGCCAGATTATACATCTCAGAATACCCTGGCATGAGTCAGGCACACCTTCATCTTCAATGTGACATCTTTATTTTTTAATACTTTAAAGAGATCTTTTGCCACAGCTTTTCCCAAAGCAATGCATCTTTTGATTTCTTGACTGCTGCTTCCACAGGTGTTGATTATAGAACCAATAAAGCAAAATAATGGACAACCTCAATCTTTTCTCCATTTATTGTGAAGTTGCATACTGACCCAGTTGTAAAAATTTTTGTTTTGTTGATGTTGAGTCACAATCCATACTGAAGGCTATGTTCTTTGATCTTCATCAGTAAATATTTAAAATCTTCTTCACTTTCAGCAAGCAGGGTTGTGTCATTTGCATATCACAGATTGTTAATGTGCCTTCCTCCAATCCTGATGCTGTGTTCTTCTTCATAAAGTCCAGGTTCTCAGATTATTTGCTCAGCATATAAATTGAAGAGATATGATGAAAGTATAGAGCCTGATGCACCCCTTTCTCAATTTTGAACCAGACAGTGTTTGTGTTCAAAAAACTGTACCCTGGTCCATGTACAGATTCCTCATTATAATTAGGTGTTCTGATATTCTCATTCTTTGCACTATTATTTGTTATGATCCACACAGTCAAATGCCTTTTCATAGTTGATAAAACATTAATAGACACTTCCTGTATTCTCTGCTTTTGACTAATATCCATCAGACATCAGCAATGATGTCTCTTGTTCCTTGCTCTCTTCTGAATCCGGATTGATTTTCTGGCAGTTCCCTGTCAATATACTGTAACAGTCACTTTTGAATGATCTTCAGGAAAATTTTGCTTGCCTATGATATTAATGATATCATTTGATAGTTTCCACATTCAGTTTGATTCCCTTTATTGGGAATAGGCACAAATACAGATCTCTTCCAGTCAGTTGGCCAGGTAACTGTTTTCTAAGTCTTTTGGCATACACATGTTAGCACCTCCAGTGCTGCATCTGTTTGTTCAAACATCTCTACTGGTATTCCATCCATTCCTGGAGCCTTGTGTTTCACCAATTCCTTCAAAGAAGCTTCCACTTCATCCTTTAGTATCATTAGTTCCTGATCATATGCAACCACTTGAAATATGTAGTCATCCACCAATTCTTTTTGATGTAATGGCTCCGTGTATTCCTTCCACCTTCTTTTGATGTTTCCTATGTCATTTAATATTTTCCCCATAGAATCTTTCACTATTGCCTCTTGAAGCTTGAATTTTTTTCTTCAATTCCTTAGCTTCAGAAAAGCAGAAAATGTTCTTTTGGTTTTCTATCTCCAACTCTTTGCACATGTCATTGCATTTTTGATATTGTTGTCTTGAGTTGACCTTTGAAATCTTCTATTTATTTCCTTAACTTCATCATGTCTTCATTTTACTTTAGTTGCTAGATGTCCAAGGGCAAGTTTCAACATCTCTTTTGGCATGTAATTTGGTCTTTTCTTTTCATCCATCTTTTAATAAACTTTTGCTTTCTTCATGAATGATGTCTTTGATGTCATGCCACAACTGGTCTGGTCTTTGATCATTAGTGTCTAATGCATTAAACCTGCTATTGAGGTGGTCTCTGAACTCAGGGAGGTATACTCAAGATCATACCTTGGGTCTTGTATTCTCATTCTAGTTTCCTTCCCTTTCAGTTTGTACTTGCTGTGAGCAGTTCATGGTGGTGGGCTGATCCACAATCAGTACCTGGTCTTGTTCTGACAATTAATAATGATCTTTTCCATTGTCTCTTTCCACAAATGTACTCAACTTGGTTCCTGTATGTTCCATCTGGTGAAGTTCATGTGTACAGTCACTGTTTATGGTGGTGCAAAAATGTATTTGCAATAAAAAGATCATTGATCTGACAAAATTCTATGTGATCTCTAGCATTATTTCTGACACCAAGAACATATATTCCAACACTGAGCCTTCTTTTTTATTTCCAACTTTTGAATTCCAGTCACCAGTAATTATCAGTATATACTGATTGCATGCTTAACCTATTTCAGATTGGAGAAGCTGGTAAAAATCTTCCTTATCTTCATTTGTGGCCTTAGTGGTAGGTGTGTATATTTGAATAATACTTATATTAACTGGTCTTCCATGTGGGTGTATGGATATTATTTTATCACTGACAGCATTGTACTTAAGGACAGATCTTGAGATGTCTTTTTGATGATGAATGCAACCCTATTTCTCTTTAGTTTGTCATTCCAAGCATAGTAGACCATATGATTGTTGTTGTTGTTAGGTGCCGTCGAGTTGAGTCCGACTCATAGCGACCCTATGTACAGCAGATCAAAACACTTTCCGATTCTGTGCCAGGCAAACGGTCTTATTTATGTTTAAGCCCATTGTTGCAGATACTGTGTCAATCCATCTGGTGGAGGGTTTTCCTCTTTTGCGTTGACCTGCCACTCTTCCAAACATGATGTCCTTCTCCAGGGATTGTTCTCTCCCGACTACATGTCCAAAATATGTAAGACGCAGTTTGGCCATTCTTGCTTCCAAGGAGCACTCTGGTTGTACTTCTTCTAGGACAGATCTGTTGGTTCTTTTGGCAGTCCATGGTATATTCAATAGACGTCTCCAGCACCACAATTCAAAAGCATCAATTCTTTTTCTGTCTCTCTTGTTCAATGTCCAGCTTTCACAACCATATGATGCCACTG
>VMDO01023858.1:0-30828 GCA_007922755.1 Pedetes capensis
CATTATGATCTGATAAGGAACAGGGGATAATTTGTATATTCTTGAACTTGTTGAGGGAGTTCTTATGGACTAGCATATGGTCTATTTTAGAAAACGTACCATGTCGAGCTGAGAAGAATGTGTATTCCTCATCGTGTGGATGAAATATTCTGTATATATCTGTAAGATCCAGCTGGTTTAGGGTGGAGATTAGATTTGATGTTTTTCTGTTGATTTTTTGTTTTGATGACCTGTCTCTTGACACAAGTGGGGTTAGAAAAATAGATTGACAGGGTTTTTTTTTGGTTTTGTTTTGGTTTTGGTTTTTGGTTTATGTCCTATAGCACATTACATATGTCAGGTATCTTGTTTGAAGAATTTCTGAAAATAGGTCTGCAGTCATTCTTTTATAATTTGTTATCATTTGAATAGGCAATGACCCCACAGGCTCATGTGTTGAATGCTTGGCTCCCAGTTAGTGGTGACATTTTGGAAGTAATGAAAATTACAGGAACTGGGGCTTGTCTGAATGAAGTGGTTCCAATGGGGTGTGGCTCTGAGAGTTATACCAGGTCCCCAGACGCTTCTTCATTGTCTGCTTCCTGCCCACCGTGAGGTGGACACCACATGCTCCCACTACTATGGTATTCTGTCCAAGCTGATAGTGCCAACCAAACCATGGACTGAACTCTCTGAAACTGTGATCTAAGATACTTATTTCCTCTTTTAAAATTTTCTTTCAGGTATTTTCAGTCAGAGCTATGTAAAAGTAACTAATACACAGTTCATAGGTAGAGAAAGGTTTTTTCTTTTTCTTCTAAAAGTAATTTTTCTCTTTATTAATAGTTTAACTATGATAAATCTTGGTATGTTTTGTGCATTTGTGTGTATGCTTATTTTTCTTGGAATATTTCAAATTTCTTAAGTTGGTGGATTGATAGTTTTCATCAAACTTACAAAATTTTTGTCCATTATTTCTTCAAGTAACTTTACCCCGTTCTCATGATTCAAATTACACATGTGTTTGTTATTGCTAGGTACTGTCAAGTCGGATCAGACTCATAGCAACCCTATGCATAACAGAACAAAATATTACCCAGCACTGTGCCATGCACATGATCTTTAAACGTTTGAGCTCATTGTTGTAGTCTCTATGTTTCTTATCATTTTGAGTCATGCCATATTAGCAAAAGGAGATCCCAGGGCCTTTATTCTATCCCTGTCATTAATGTCAGCTCTACTTTGAGGAGTCAACTTTTCCCCAGTTTTTCCTCGAATGCCTTCCAGGCTGGAGAGTTCATTTCCTGGCACTGTATTTGACAGTGTTTCTCTGCTATTCACAGAGCTTTTAATGGTTAATTGTTTCAGGAGGGTGCTGTGGGGTCCTTTTCCCTAGTTTGTCTTAGTCTAGAAGCTCAGCTAAAATCTGTTCACCATGAGTGGTTCTGCTTGTATCGGAAATACTGGTGGCATAGCTTTCTGCATCACAGCAACACATATGCCTCTATGGTACAACAAGCTGACGGACACGTCGAGGACACATATGCTGGACTATCTCATATTGTCTTACAGGTCGCTGCTGGTCTGTTTATTTTTATTTTTTTCAAAATGCTTTATCAGGAATCACAGACATGTAGATCTCATTTCTAAATATTTGAAATGAGTTGTTCATGTATTGTGTCCAGTGTCCCAGTTTTTTTTCTTCATCAAGCCTAGACACAAAAATCTATTTTTTTTTAATTTTCTAAGTTAAGTCTCACAAAATCACTATTTCCTAACCTAATTTCCCATGAAATTGACTTGTATTACATGGTCTGCAAAAGGCTTTCTCCTTTGCTTCTGTTATTCAATCCCTTAGAGACCTTACCAAGAATGCGGGCCATATCAAGCTGGCAAAATCAATAATAAATAAAACATTGAGGTGCTCTCACAGTCAAAGTGGTATCCAATAAGCACAAAGATGTGTTGTGTGCTGGTTGTCCAATAACCAAACTCAGAAGAAAATACTTTCCTATTGTCAAGTTGTATCTTATGAGTATTCACTAGGCATTTGGAGGGAAAGAGTTATTTAAATTAAAACAAGTCTCTGGACCACTTTGGGCTGCTAAGAATTCTAACATCAATAGTGTCATATCAAAACATAACAACAGCCAAATGAAGGAACATACTAATATTCTGCAGAAGAAAAATGGTCAAGTATATATTACATATGAGTAATTATGACCTTACTGTGTTTATTTCAACTTGCACTTTAAAACCTTCTATAAATCCGTAATGTACTCAAGACAATTAGTATGTCAATCCTGCAGTACCTGGCTCCATCCTATTTTCCCAGATTCTTCTTTCAATTTGTCTGCACTGCCATTTCTCTCCTCCACTAACAAGGCCAGAGGATGCTCTTCCTCTTCACCTGATAAGCACCTACACTCTTTTTTTGAAATGGGGTCTTGCTGTGTCATCCAGGCTGGCCTGGAACTTACGAACCTCCTGTCTCAGCCTCCCAAGTGCTGGAATCACAGGTGTGTGCCACCAACCAACACAATTTTAATGACAGCTCCTCGGGGAAGCTTTCCGTGGTTCACGCAAATATAATTTTCTTCTTCCTCCTTAGCATTTGTATAGCAGGTAGGACTCTTGTCTATCATAGTGTATTTACATGAGATTTCTCAGTGAAGGCTAGAAATTTCTCCTATTCATATCTTTATGTCCAGATCATAATACCATAGTTAATGAATTTTAGTTAGATAGTAAAAGTTTTCTGGGAAAATAAAGGAATTAAAAGATGCAGGAATTAATATAAAAATTTAATAAGAGACATGGAATTTCATCCTTGAAGTGAAACTTGAAGGATTTGTTACATATACACTTGTATAAGACAAAGCAGGTTTTAAAAGATAACATTTTTTTCAAGACAGGCCTTGCTATATTGGCAAGGATAGTTTCCAGTTTATGGGCTTAAGGGATCCTCCTGCCTCAGCCTCCAGGCTAGCTACTGTGTGCAGCTAAAAAGGTAATATTTACAGTGTTTTCATGCTATAATTCTACATGTGTATCTTTCTATAGTTTCGTGTATGTCCTTCAAGAACAATAAATATAAATAGGCATTACTTTACAAGCTATGTCCTACATATTCTCCAAGATATTAATCAATGTTTCAAGAATAAAAGTGTTCATGTAAAAAAGACAAAGAATCAAGTATTGTTCTGGTAATTCTGTATTTTTTGGAAGAGGTGTATGGAATCAAGTAATAATCATAACAACAATAATAATAGTAATGTGTGAAGAAGGAAAGGCAGGGATTGACCAAGGTAGGGAGCATTTTCTGGTGTCTTGACCTTATGGAGAAATTACTTGACTGACTACTAACGTTATCTTTTTATCAAGAGACAATTTGTCAAAGCCATCTTCATTGAAAACATGGAACCTCTCTCTTATCATTCTAGGAACAAAAATTGAGTCAGACTATTGCATGTAGGCAAATTATGAAAGAAAATTGCAATAGAATTATTTTAAACTATATTTTTGGATGCTGATTATTCATGAGGTGGTTCAACAGGAAACAGTCTTACAGTTAAAAATACTGGTTTTGTGTATGATCTCACTAAAATGTGGAAACTAAAAATTTGGAACTCATAGAAGCAGAGAATAGAGTGGTGGTTACCAGGATAGGAGTTAAGGATTTGGAAGATACTAGTCAAAGAATATAAAATTTCAGGTGGAGGAATAAGTTTGAGATATCTATTTTATAAAATGTTGAATAGAGTGAAAAACAATGTATTATATTTTAGTGTTCTCATTTGAAAACAATTGGTAAGTATGTGAGGTAATGCATATGTTCATTAGCTCTACTCAACTTTTCCACAATGTAGACATATTTCAAAACATCATAAGAACATGATAAAAATACACAATGTTTATTTGTCAATGTAAAAATTAATGTAATAAAAAAGGCGCTGTGAAAAAATACTGGTTTTAGAAACAATGTTTTCTTACCCTATTCATATCCCTAGTAATTTCTTCCATAAGCTGCCCACAGCTCAAAGGATAAAATTGTTATGCAGAAGAGTAATAAAAGGCATTCTTAGGAAACTAAGAAAGGCTCAAAATTCAATAAAAATCTCTATTCATCTATGAACCCTAGTGTCTCCCGGAAGACCCAATAGGCCAAACAAAAAGCACAGTAACACACAAACAGAAAAGTAACAACATAAAATATTCATAATAAATGCATTGGAAAAATGAGTTTTTTTAGAAGGAAAGGGGAAACATTGAACAACAAGGTGTTACCTTGGTCAAATGGAAGACCTTAAGCATGTACCCACACAATTCTTACATGGAGGCAAGTGATATGGTCTCTACATCTTTAACCCCAAGCCAATCGCATGTTTCCGAAAATATAAATGGGAAGTCCATAATAATTTAATTATTGTGTAGCAATAGTTAACTTGATAAATACACATGAGAGGGCTTAAAGTCAATAAAACTATCAGAAACTGTTTAAAATACCTTCATATAGTTTTCCACCACATTCAGCTTTTTACTATTTCAACTCAAGGTTCTTTTCTTTTCTTTTTTCTTTGACAAGGTCTCACTACATATCCCAGCCTGTCCTCAAACTCACAAACCTCCAGCCTCAGGCTCTTCAGTGATGAGATTACAGGCATATGGGACCACAACATGCATGTTTCATATTTTTCTAAAAATATCTTAAGATTACAGACAGGATAGAAAAAGTAAAGATACTCATTCCAATGACCTCTATATTGTGACTAAAGTGTCAGGTTTTGTTTATATTTTTGAACGTTTACATATAGGAAGCAACTCAGTTACCATAAATATTTATGTCTGTCTATTTATGTATCTTTAACCCCCACTTCTCTGTCAGTTTGCTGTACTGTGAGGTGTTGCATATTGCTGTGATACTGAAAGCTATGCTAGCAATATTTAGATACCAACAAGGTCACCCATGGTGCACGAGTTTCAGCTGAGCTTCCAGACTAAGACAGACAGGAAGAAGGACTTAACAGCCCACTTCCAAATAAATTAGCCATTGAAAACCCTATGAATGGCAGAAAAGCACTGTCAGATATAGTGCTGGAAAATGAGCCCTCCAGGTTAAAAGGCACTCAAATGATGACTGAGGAAGAGTTGTTTCCTCAAAGCAGAGCGAAGCTTAATGATAGGATTGGAGTAAATCTCTTGAGACCTCCAGCTGCTGATATGGCATGACTCAAAATGAGAAAAACAATTGTAGACTCCTCTTAATAATTGGAAGGTGGAATGTACATACTATAAATCTAGGAAAATTAGAAATCATCAAAAGTGAGGTGTAGCACATAAATCAGATGATAAGGTCTGCAATACCAAGAATGATAACCTAAAGAAAAATGGGATTGCATTCATAATCAAAAAAGACATCTCAAGCTTGGCATGGTGGTGCATGCCTGTAATCCCAGCGGCTTGGGAGGCAGAGGTAGGAGGTTCCAAGTTCGAGACCAGAGGCAATCTGCATAATTTAGTGAGACCCTGTCTCAAAAAGTAAAAAAAAAAAAAGTGGGCTGTGGGTGCAGCTCAGTGGTCCAGCACTTGCAAAGCATGCAAGTGCGAGGCCCTGGGTTCAACCCCTAGTACCTCAAAGAAAAAAAAAAAAAGGACGTCTCAAGACCTGTCCTGAAGTACAATGCTGTTAGTGATAGAATAATATCAATATGGAAGTACCTTAAAAAACTAAAAATAGATCTACCATATGACCCAGCTATAACACTATTGGAAATTTACCCAAAGGGAGATGGGTCATCATACCACAGAGACACCTGCATCTCCATGTTCAATGCAGTGCTTTTCACAATAGCAAGGATATGGAATCAACCAAAGTGCCCTTCAACAGAAGAATGGATAAAAAAACTATGGTATATATACACAACGGAATACTACTCAGCAATCAAGAAAAATGAAATAAGGTCATTCGCAGCAAAATGGATGGAATTAGAGAAAATTATTTTAAGTGAACGAACACAAGCTCAGAAAGAGAAACAACACATGTTCTCACTCATATGAGGGAGCTGATTCAAAATTATAAGAAGGAAAAATCCTATTCAAAGGTTGGATCATAATAAAAGGGGGGGATAAGAATGGTGTCAATATAAATGGTCTAGAAAATGCATGTAATTGTTCTAACAAGATAAAACAAAGACCTACAGGAAAAGTTTCTATCTTAAACAGAACTGGAACCCAAGGACATATAGAAAAATATTACTAAGTAAAAGAGAAGACTTAGATGGGAAACTTAGATGGGAAGAGTGGGGTGGGGGAAGCATAGGGGAGGGTAAGGGGTAACCTATATCAATAATGTTTATCAAATTGCATATATGAAAATTGTCACAATGAAAAGCATGTCAGAATGAATCACATTAAGGTGTACATTAAAAATTTCCAATAAATATATATATATTTCAAAAAAGAATAATATTCATATGTGTATAGGGAAAGCCAACTAATATACCTATTATTCAAATTTATGTACCCACCACTAAAGACACAAATGAAGGTAGGGAAGATTTTTACCCGCTTCTGCAATCTGAAATGGGTCAAACATGCAATCAGGATGCACCAATAATTACTAGTGACTGGAATGCAAAAGCTGGAAACAAAGAAGAAGGCTCTGTAGTTGGAAAATATAGCCTTGGTGACAGAAATGATGCTGGAGATCACATGATAGAATTTTGTCATACCAATCACTTTTTTTTTTTATCACAAAGACGTACTTTTCAACAACATAAATTGGTGACTGTACACATGGAATTCACCAGATGGATCATACAGGATCCAAATTGACTACATTTATGGAAAGAGATGGTGGAAAACCACAACATCAGAAGTCAGGCCAAGACCAAGTACTGGTTATGGATGAGACCATCAACTGCTCATATGCAAGTTCAAACTAAAACTGAAGAAAGTTAGAACAATTGTATGTATGTCAAGGTATGACACTGAGTATATGTCATCTGAGTTCAGAGACCATCTCAAAACAGATTGGCTATGAGAAACACTGATAATCAAAGACCAAATGAGTTGTGGCATGATATCAGAGACATCATTCATGGGGAGGCAAGAGGTTATTAAAAAGATAGAGAAAAATGAAAAGGTCAAATTACATGTCAAAAGAGACTCTGAAACTTGCCCTTGAACAAGTAGTTAAAGGAAGATGCGATAAGAACTAAATGGAAGATTTGAAAAGGCAGCTCAAGAAGACAAAATCAAGTATTATAATGACATATGCAAAAAGCCACAGGTAGAAAATCCAAAGAGAGGAACACACTGTTTTTCTCAATACTAAAGAAGAAAAAACTGAAGCCTTGAGTGGCAACAGTGAAGAATTCTACGGGGAAAATAATAAATGACACATGAAATATAAAAAGAAGATGGAAAGAATAAACAGAGTCATTATACCAAAAAGAATTAGTGAATGACCAGCCATTTCAAGCGGTAGCATATACCAGGAACCAGTGGTACAGAGTGAAGAATTAGAGGCTGCCTTGAAGACATTGGTGAAACCCAAGGCCCCAGGAATTGGTGGAATACCAACTGAGATGTTTCAACAAGCAGATGCAGCACTGGAGGTGCTCACTTGTCTATGTTAAGACATTTGGAAAGGAGCTACCTTGCCAACTGACTGGAAGAGATCCATATTTGTGCCTAATCCCAAGAAAGGGGATTCAACTGAATGCAGAAATTATCAAACAGTACCATTAACATTATATGCAAGTAAAATTTTGCTAAAGATCATTCAAAAGCAACTGCAATAGTATATAGACAAGGAACAGTCAGAAAATCAAGCTGGATTTAGAAAAAGGTATGGAACCCGGGACACTATTGCCGATGTCAGATGGATTTTGGCTGAAAGCAGAGAATACCAGAAAGATGTCTATGTTTTATTTCCCATGCAAAGGCATTTGACTGTGTGGATCACAACAAATTATGGATAGCATTGTGAAGAATGAGAATACCAGAGCACTTAATTGTACTCATGAGGAATCTGTATATGGACCAGGAGGCAATCATTCAAACAGAACAAGGAAATATTGCTTTGTTTAAAATCAGGAAAGATGTGCTTCAGGACTATATCCTTTCACTGTACCTCCTCAATCTCTGTGCAGAGCAAATATTTATGAAGTTGGACTTTATGAAAAAGAACGTGGCATTAGGATTGGAGGAAGACTCATTAACAGCCTGCATTATGCTTGCTGAAAGTGAAGAGAAATTGAAACACTTACTGGTGAAGATCAGAGAACACAGCCTCTGTATGGATTGTACATCAACAGCAAGAAGACAAAAGTCCTTGCAACAGGTCAGTAAGCATCTTTATGATAAATGGAGAAAAGATGGAGGCTGTTCAAGATTTTGTTTTACTTGGTTCAATAATCAACACAGTCAAGAAACCAAAAGCAGTCAAAAAACCAAAAGATGTATTATGTTGGGAAAAGCTTTTGCAAAAGACCTCTTTAAAGTGTTGAAAATTAAAGATGTCACATTGAAGAAGAAAGTGTGACTGCTTCACACCATGGTATTTTTCAGTCACATCATATGCTTGTTAAAACTGGGTGGTGAAAAAGGGAGGCAGAAGAAGAATTGATGCTTTTGAATTATGGTGGTAGAGATGAATATTAAAGTATACCGTGGATTGCCAAAAGAACTAACAGATCCATCCTAGAGGAAGAGCAACCAGAGTGCTCTTTAGAAGCAAGGATGTCTAGGCTGTGTCTATGTCTTTTAAACATGTTGTCAGGAGGGACAACATGTCTCTGGAGAAGGACATCATGTTTGGGAGAGTGGTGGTCAGTAAACAAAAGGAAGACCCTCAATTAGATGGATTGACATAGTGTCTGCAACAATGGGCTGAAACATAAAAAGATTGTGTGCATGGCACAGTGTCAAGTAGTGTTTCTCGCTCTGTTGTACATAGAATCACTATGAGTCAGACCCACCTCAAGGGCACTTAACAACATTATACACACACACACACACACACACACACACACACACACACACACGAGAGAGAGAGAGAGAGAGAGAGAGAGAGAGAATTTCCACTGCTAATTATATAAATGAAACACAGCACTGCCCAGTGCTGCATTAAAAACACAAGGCAACGTTGCTGTTCTTTTACTATTGGTCATCACACTTTTCACATATTGGGACATATCTATTCAGAATTATGTGCAGTGGTCACCTAGGGTGAAAAAGCAGACATGTTTTAGCTTGAATTATAATCAGTGTTATCTCTATCAGATGTGATGCCAGTTATCTTATGATGGGTTTTTGTCACAGGAAAGCAAAAAAAAACAAAACAAACAAACAAAAAACAAATAAACAAGTACAAGTTAAGGAAGGAGCCATGGTAAGGACAGGAGGCCCATATATGGAATAGGAAATGTCTCATGGGAGTATCATGACTGCTAACTAGCTCATATGTCATTCAGCAAATCACTTAATGCCTTTGATCTTCTATTTCTGCTTATAAAACACATGCAATGAGAGCCCTTTAATGCTAAAACATCTACAATACAAAATATTACAGTTTCTACACACTAAAGGCAAGCAATACAGTAAAGTTCTCATGTGTGACTGCAAGATGTCACTAAGGGTTGTACAACTTTTTATAAGAGGATTCAGTATGATAGGCATAAGGCATTGGGTTATGAAGACTTCCAAGATGAACAAGACACGGTCTATTTCCTAAGAAAAAAATCTCCTGAAATAGCAAGTACTTCTTTTGTTCCAGGCACTGAACTGCACTACCAGACTTCATTACATCTTTACAGTAACTCAATGCTTACATTACTATCATTACAATGGAGAGGAAGCCAATGAAGTAGGTCCATTAAGATGACTATGTTGCACCTTCTGTGTACAACCAGGGAGTTAGAAAGCAGCCACTGCAGACCCTGAGTGCTGCAGTATCACAGCAGTGTCTGATTTTTAGACATGGGTAGAGTTCAAGGCAGAAGTTCTAAGTACTAAGAAGCTCCTCCAGCAAAATGCTCAGGAGTCCATGAGAAGGGACTCCTTCTTTGAGGGGCATTTAATTAATGCAATAATGTAATGTCAGAATATTCTCAAATCAAATATCTGGGTTAAAGTAGTGTCTGCCATCACCAGTCAAGGAGAAAACTAAATCCAATAGACAGGGAGAGATACTTCCTGGGGGAACTGAGTCAAGTGTCTAGTAGACAAAAGTTTGGGGACATGAAATGGATTCTTTGATGTTGTCATTTCCCCAACCCCCAAATCCTGAGTCTAGCAGGGGAGAGGTTCTGAACCTAATCTTTAATTTTTTAAAAAATGAAAACCTAAATTTTCAAAATAACTGCTAAGATATTACAGACAATCGCTATATGACTCAGCTACCCTCAGATTACAATCTGAAATAGCAATGACATAATTTCTCAAAAGTAAGAAATGGAGAATGGTACAATGCTATTAACTAAATTACAGACTTAATTTAGATTTGGCCAATTTTTCCCACTAATATTCTTTTCTGCTTCAGAATCCGATTCAAGATACTATATTGTATTTAGTAACCATGCTTAAAACTGTTTCTATACTGCCATCTATGACTCATATATATCACTCTTTATCACGAATTTGAATAATTTTTATACATTTATTCACACAGTATACTGCAATCTCCTGGACTTCAGAATTCAGGGCAAGGATGATTCATTGTGTTACCTTTGAATGCCTTGCACTGATTGAGTGCTTAATATATATTTCTCAATGTATTATACATATAATTAGTTATTGAGAAACACCATTTCTCTAGATTTTCTTATAATTTATTGTGTGTTTGGTTAGTTTCTTCTCAGTTCACCAACTTCTAAATGGTTGTGTGCCCAGGGCTTAGTCTAGGTCAGTTCTCTTTTCTTACTGTCTGTAGGTGATTGCTAGGGGATCTCATCCAGTACTGAGGCATCAGATACTTCCAATATGTTAATCATTCCAAAATTGTATCACTAGCTCAGACCTCACTTCTTACAGGTGGACTTAGGTAGCAATTGCCTTCACGACATGGAAACATTCATGTCTCATAGATGACTCAAAATTAACACTGCCTGAGTGCAGTTTCTGATCCTCTTCCCACCTCAAGCCCGCTACTCCAGCAGTCATCCTCACCCCTCAAAATACAGCTCTGTTGACTCAGGTCAAATTCCTGGGGTCTCCTTGTTACTCTCTTACACTCTACAACTGGCCTCTCAGGAAACCCTACTTCAGAGAATTTTAATGTTTGGATGATTTTTCCAAAGATCACAGACAACCAGAATAATCAGACTCAACCCCTGGCTTTTTTTTTCTATTATCCCACAGATGCTTTAAAGGCCACCGCAAGAAATTAAGTTGGCACATGTGGGTCCAGCTAGGAGGCTCAGTCAGAGAGTGTTAGAGTAAGCTCAGGGTGTGTGCCCAGTAGATGATCAAAAGTAGGAAGACATAGACAATAGAAGGTGGAGCAAGATGGGAGCCCACAGATGTGGGGAAATACCTGAGCTACTTAAACTGGCAGATCATGAAAGGTGTAGAATAGTTAATCAATAACCAGAAGGCTTTGGGAACCAAGACCTCAATCAAGGGTTTTGGGTTGGTTGGTTGGTTGTGGTTGTGGTTTTATTTTGCTTTGTTTTCTGGCAGTACTTGGGGGTTCAACCTAGGGTGTCACACATGCTTTGCAAGTACTTGACCACTGGACTGAGCCCCTACCCCATTTTTATTTTTATTTTTAATTTTGAGACAAGGTCTTGCTAAGTTACATAGTTGCCTCTGGCCTGAATCTCACAATCCTCCTGCTTCTGCCTCCCAAATTGCTGGGATTACAGAAGTGTATGACCAAGTGCACAATCAAGGCTTTTTCTATACAATGTTGTTGTTGTTGTTAAGTGCCGTTGAGTCGGTATCCAACTCATAGCGACCCTCATAGGGTTTTCAATGGCTGACTGTTTCGGGATTGCCTTAGGAGTGGATTGCCAGGTCCTTCTCCCATTTTTGCAGTGCTGGGAATTGCACTCGGGACCTCAGAGACTGCAGTGCAGTGCTCTACCAACTGAGCTAAATCCCAGCCCTTTTCTATACAATAGACTTCCCTTATCCCCAACTGAAATGTTCCAGACCCCCAGTGGATGCCTGAAACCACTCTATACATAGAGTCCTACTATAAAGTTTAATTTAAAACTAGGCATACTAAGAGATTAACTATTAATAAAATAGAATAATTATACTGTAGTATAAATAAAAGTTGTATAAATGTGGTCTCTCATAATATCTTATTGTACTATACCCACCCTTCTTGTGATGATGTGAGAAGAGTCAATGCTTATTGTGATGAGACAAAATAAAGGGAAAGGTGTAGGTATTGTAATGTACCATTAGGCTGCTATTGACCTGCTTACTTGAACACAAGCACTGCAATACCCACAAAGTAGATCTGGTAACCAGATGGCTGCTGAGTGACTAATGAACTGGTAGGGCATACTGTGTTTATACACTGGACAAAGAGATGATTCATGTCCAGGTATGATGGAGTGGGATGGTGTGAGATTTCCTCATACTACTCAAAACTGCATACAATTTAAAACTTACGAATAATTAGTTATTTTTGGAAATTTCCACTTAACAATTTTAGATTGCAGTTGGCAGTGAGTAGCTAAACTTCTAGATAGTAAAAATATGTATGGAGGGGTGACTATACATCGTGTTTTTCATCATTTATCTTATGGATTGTTGCCAGGCACTGTCTCATGGTGCTAGGTACAGGACAGACAGAATGGAAAAAGAAATGAGGCTCGTTCTCATATTGTTTACATTTGAGCAATAGGAGATAGACAAACAGAAGAATTTTTCAGGTAAAGGTAAGTGCAATGAAGAAAATAAAGAAGATGTGGTAGTAGTAACTGAGAATGAAGAGACTTTTGAGTAGAGTCATGAAGATTGATATGAGACCTTTCCTGATAAAATCAGCAGCAAGCAAAAACGTCAAACAAGAAAAAAATGACTTGGAAAGTTGTGGAAAACAAATGAGACCAGTGTGGCTAGAGTGTAATATACAAGCATAGTATAAACTGAAATCAGAGAGATGGACAGAGACCAGCTTGTAGAAGGCTTTGTAGGCCCCACAATGGATTTTGTAGTTTTTTCCTAAGGGAAATGGGAACCATAAGCTAATGGAAAATACGTAAGAATTATGCCTTAGTTATTCACAGTTTGCAACTTGAGCTGAGCATCTCATTGGAGTGGAAAATGAAATAAAGGAGCTAAGTCTTGACACTAGCTAGCATATTTGACCAGAATAAATCTTATATGATAATTAATCATAGCCCTACTTCCCTTATTCCAAGAGAATGTTTAGTTCCAGCAGGATTTTATCTTAATCTCTACATCAGAACAAAAGGATCACAACCCAAGAATGCCTTTCTTTAGCTGTAGTGTTACCATTGATGATGAAATTACTGTTTCAGGTTAATATTAACTTTATAATCTCTGGCAAGTAAATGATCAATACATGTTTCCTAAATATTATTATGTGTCCTTGAGTTGGTCCAACTCATAGTGACCCTGCTAGGGTTTCCAATGGCTAATAGTTTTCCAGATTGCTTTGGGAGTGGATTGCCATGGGAGTGGATTGCCACATCCTTCACCCATTTTTGTAGTGCTTGGGATCAAACCCAAGTCCTCCGAGAGTGCAGAGCAGCGCACTAGTAACTGAGTGAAATTCCAGCCCCATTTCTAAATGGATGCATGAAAGTAGCTAGCTAGCCTCAGGAAAAAGAATCATACTTTCTTATGTTATGAGGGTTGAAATGTGCCATGGAAGTTAGGATAACATGACTCAAGTGTCCATCCTGAACTGAAGGAACAAGCAGCATCGTTAAATTGATACTTGGCTTCCTTTCTTTCCCCCAAACCTCCTCTCTATTAATTCCCTAGTAAAAGTTAAAAGTTAAATCTAGAAATCTTAAATATCAACTAGTCCATGTCACAGATTTGAATTCTGGGAGAAAAGAAATCTAGAAAGCAAGTCTGTGTGACAGAATTATTTTGCTACTGCTTCAAAAATGCTTCTTCAAATCACTCAGATTTCAATCTCATAGTTTTCTCTTCAATTTGTAATTACCATTAGAACTCTATCAACAACAGAGTTTTAGCCAATTATGCTACTGAATGCTGTTTCAAAAAAAACAATTACAGATGGCAATTAATTTGGCAAATCTCTTCTGTAAAAATGAAATAATTCTTTAAATTGATTTGCTGGTCAGTCAGATGAACAACTAAAGCAAAGGAGTTTGGGGATAGTTTCTTGTTTAGGGTTGGTCAGTTGTGCAAAAGAAAACTGGCAGGAGAGACTGCAGTACTTTCCATTTTGTGAAGGTTGCCAAGTAGAGTCCACTTACTTCCAGAATAACCTTGAAAATGTTCCTCTAATTTTCAGCAGATAAGATTTTGCTAAAAAAAATTGCTCTTAATTGAGGTCTTTAATTCAAATGGCATTCTTTATTCCTTTTTCTTTTAGAGAATAGTATTTTAATAGAGTGATATAAAGCTCTGTTTCTATCCGATCAGCCTATGCACAGTCACTGAATTCTATTAAAGATCTGACTCAGCAGGAAGAATAAAAACATAATACTTGTCTGAAATGCTCATTTAAAACATCACTAGTCACACTTCTACAAACATCACTATTCATACTACTACAAGTTTTCTTATAGAAACATCATTGTTTTTTCCAAAATTGTTCTTCAGAGGACTCACAAAGGGGAAATGGACAAAAACTACATAAGAGAGAAATATATAGTAGTCATGAAGCATCTGGGTCATGCAGGAGTTGGGAAGGTGGAATTCATTACTATATTTGTATTTATTGAAAGCTATATTATATTTTATATTGCATATATTATGTATTATATTTATTGAAAGCTATATGTGGTAATACATGTGGGTACTCAAATGCTTCAATTTCATTCATTTATCAGTTCTCAGTCTAAAGTAGATGAAGATTCTAAGAGAATCACATTTATTGGGTACCTAGATGTAGCCTGGCTGGGATTTAGCTCAGTTGGTAGAGTGCCACTCTGCAGTCTCTGAGGTCCTAAGTTCAATTCCCAGCACCACAAAAATGGGAGAAGGACTTGGCAATCCACTCCCAAGGCAATCCCAAAACAGTCTGCCATTGAAAACCCAATGAGGGTCGCTATGAGTCAGACACGACTGGACAGCACCTAACAACAACAGATGTAGCCTAGTAGAACCATCTTGGAGGTCAGGCAGGTGTTATTTTAGCACACCCATTATGCTAACCCTAACTGATTGGACATTCTGAATTTCAACACTAATCTTCTTTACCTAAGCATATTTAAACTATTCATGTGTCAATCTACACAGTGAATTTAATAATCTAAACAAACATAGGTAACTTATTGCTCCTTGGGCACTAAGCATATTCTATGTGTGGTGATAGTTACGGTAGATACTTCCAACTGATAATTCTATGCTATGTGAAAGTTGTGTTTCATGTGCAGGTTTCTAGTAATAATATAAGAAAATCTTAAATGAATACCAATAGCATTATTTATTTTTTTAAAAGCTTAACTGAAGTTTGTGGAAGAAAAATAAGTCAGCATTTAATGGATGGAACAGAGAGTGGAAGCATCTGACAGAACAGTAGGAAACTTTGCTCTGCTCTGAATGCCTCACCACTCCTCATTACCATCTGTCATGCATTTCTCATGAAATAAACAGTTTTCAGAAATGTTTTGTCCAGGGAAGAGACATTTTGCATTTTATTGATCCATTTATCCTATGTGGACTAAAGATAATGGCATCTGGGAGAAATCTTTTGAAGGAGATGTTTTTACCCTAATAGTTAGGGGTCCTTTTATTTGGAAGTTATCTGTGAAGGACATGAGATGGTGACGCATGTTGTAACAGAGAGATCGAATGGGAAATGTGAGGGGTGACTTGAAGAGAAAGGAAGTGCTGCCAAGAGCAAACTCTGAATTTCCTGCCGTTTTTTATTTCCCGAAACCAGAGCGGCTGAGAAAGGGCTGGCTGAGAGAAAGAGCTGGGGGAAGGGAGAGGAAAGATGACACTTCTCCAGGGGAGGTCTCCTTCATACAATTTTTGAACTATTGCCACAATCTGGCAATATTTTTATGCCAGAGGAAAGATGACATTTTCTTCATTATTTACAGTTTTCATACGATATCTCTGTTGATTATAAAAGCCTCTTCCCACCATTTCCTATGTGAAAACAAGCTTTCCTTAAGTCCTCTTTTCTTTAGTCTAGGGACATTTCTAGTAACAATCTAGTGATGCCTTTGAATTTGTCCATTGGGAGTTCAGTATAATGTTTTTAGCACCATATTTCTAGGACTTTTAAAAAAATCAATGATTCACCATCAGTTTTCTCTTCTTTCTTTTATCCTACAAATGTTATTTCCCTCATAGTGAGAAGAACATTGTGATATTCGATTTGGTATACAGCCCCAACTTCAGTGTAGCTCTGTGCTCTGGGGAAGTTATTTCACCTCTTGTCTCCTCAACACTGTGGCAAAGATTGAAGGAGATAATGAATTTGCAGCCTCTGGTTGATATTTGGAGATAAATGTTTATTCCCTCCCCACACTTCTTTCCTCATTGTTTCCATTACTCTGTCCATCTTTCCTGCCATGGCTTTCTTCCAGGGACAGAACCAACATTTATCAAGACAGAGGCATTGTGGGTTGAGAGGACTCCTCCCCCTCTATTACACTATGTGCAAAAGAATTATAAGACTCCACAATTTGTATTCCATAGAGCAATAAAAATGTAGCAAGAATTAAACCACTAGATTATTCTGGCATTTACTCATATTTTTAAAAACTGAATTTATCTTTCATCAGCATACTTCATTATCATTTAAGACCCAGCCATATTTCTTCCTTCACACTTTCCCCCATCTCTCTTTGTAATTTCACCATCACTTTGATTTCTAGTAGCATTTTTTCCTTCCTCTTGACTATCCTCTAAATTGGCTATCCTTTTGAGATTAAGAGTCATTTCTTCTGGTTAAATCCAGTGACATTGTGTTATAGCTGGATGTCAAATGTCCTCCAAAGATCCATGTGTTAAGGGCTTGGTCCTCAGGTGGTGCTACTGAGAGATGGTAGAACCTTTTGGAGATAGGGCCTTGTAGGAAGTCTGTTGGTCACTGAGGACATGCCCTCAAAGGACACCATGGGCCCTGGTCTCTTCCTATTTATTCTTTCTCATGGCTTATACAAGGTAAGCAATTTGCTGTGCCATTTGTTCCCACCATGATGTGCTGTCTCATCAGAGGCCCAAAGCAACAGAGCCACTGGATCAGGAACTGGGACCTCCAAATCTACAAGCCAAATAAACCCTTTCTAGCTTAATTATCTCAGGTGTTTTGTTATAGTAATGGAAACTTGACTAATACATCTTACATGTCTACATTTATTTCATCTGTACTGGTGATACCACTGATCACCATTAACACTAATCTGTTCTTCAGTGGTAACACTGTCTTCATACCGCTCATCCTGATGCCTCGTTCTCATATGTGGCCTCATTACAAATCATGGTGTCTCTTTATCTAAAACACCTCTTGTAATCCCTTCTTCTTCTCCTTCTCCTTCTCCCTCTCCTTCTCCTTCTCCTTCTCTTCCTCCTCCACCTCCTCCTCTTCCTCTTTCTCCTCCTCCACCTCCTCCTCTTCCTCTTTCTCCTCCTCCACCTCCTCCTCTTCCTCTTTCTCCTCCTCCATCTTCTTCTTCTTCTTCTGTAAAAAAATGCCCAACACCTTACAACAGCAATATAATTAAGCACTAAAATGCCATTTTAATTATGACTACATTGTTTAGAAACTTGAGTTTCAGTTGTTCGTTTCTTAAATTTAGAACTGAAAAGTTTCAACACTCCGAGTCAGAAGAGCTTTTGCTCTTTATTCTCCTCTAAATATTATTTTCCAGGGCTGTTTCTACCTATGGAGAACAGAATTTTGTAATACAGGGCTCCCCAACCCCTGGGCCATGGAATGGTACCAGTCTGTGGCCCCTTAGGAACCAGCCACACAGCAGGAGGTGAGTGGCAAGCAAGTGTGAGAGTGAAGCTTCATCCTTTTTTACAGCTTCTCCCCACCAGCTCATATTCCAAACCCTGTTCCCCTGCCTCATCTCTGGAAAAAGTATCTTCCATGAGACCAGTCCCTGGTACCAAAAAGGATGGGGACTACTGCTATAATAGATCCATTACTTGGGATTCTCCTTAGTTAGTGGTAAAAGATGGGGGAATGTGTAGAGTTGCTAGAAGCCATAAAGGAGAAAGTGCAGACTCTTTTGTGTCTTGGTGGGCTACTTTATATCAAGACACCAATGTGCCTGCCTGTACATGAGCTCACTAGCTTTTCTCAGTATCAGAACATTGTTTGATTTATTTAAAAGCGTTAGGATTGTTAGTTGTTATCTCATATAAGGAAGATAAACCCAGCCCTAGAAAAATGACAATAACTTAGCTTTCTAGGTCTGCATTTCAATAACACCAAAGCCAACTACCCAAAACCATGTTTCTTGCAAGCCCTTTCAGAAGCAACATCTGATGGCTTCCATGCTGTTTGTTGTGTTTGTTACAAGGGCTGGGTACTTAGGACTCATATTACTAATAGAAACAAATGCTTAGGCTGGCATTTCCCTTGGTTTCACATGATCCCCACAGTTTCTGCATTAGGATAAGGCTAACTGGCCCATTTTCAATTAGCTCTCCCAAGTATTGAGAAATTCTCTCTACTTACACATTCTCTTGCTCCACAAACTCTCTAATATCCACTGGGCACGATGGTGCATGCCTGTAACCCCTGCGGCTCGGGAGGCAGAGGCAAGAGGATTGCAAGCTTGAGACCAGAGGCAGTCTGTATAACTTAGTGAGACCCTGTCTCAAAAAAAGTAAAAAAAAAAAATTAGCTGAGGGTGTAGCTCACTGGCACTGGTCTGGCATTTGCAAAGCATGCAAGCGCAAGGCTCTGAGTTCAAACCCCAGTACTACAAACAAACAAACAAACAAACAAACAAAAAAACCTCTCTAATATTCGTTACTTTCAATATTCATAGAACACCAAATCCATGCCTTTTTACATCATATTTGGACCATTGAAGCCAGGTTGCTCTCCCTGTTGTTAGTCCTGGAAGACCTCAGTCTATCTCCCCTGCCTTGGCAAGACTTGATCTCCTAGAGCAGAGCTTGTCATCTTGCTCCAAGGCTTGAGTCCTTTCTATTCAGGATACCAGGAGTGGTGACAGGAAGGTTCCTAAACTTGTCCAACATTATGCCCACAGTTCCCAAATATGGATGCTTTATACTTGTAGCATCTTTGGTCTTTATTTTTGCAAGAGAATCCTTCCACCTGAAATAGTCTACTTACCTCTCACCCTACTTCCTAGTCTCAATTTATTGAAACCTTATCTGTCCTTTAATAAAGAACAATACAGACAAAATTCTACCTCCCCCATTAAGCCATAGCAGCATTTCTTTAAAAATCACTCCTTATTGTTTTGGTTTGTGGTTATTTGTTAACTGCGTTACGCACACAAGATTCTTTAGGGCTCTATATCTTGCAGGGGAGCGAACAGTTTATCTTGTACTTAAAATCATTTTCTCATTTCTTCAAGAGTCTCCAATAATTATTCTCTTTTTGATTTATTATCTATAGCACTTGTTTCATTCTTTCTTATTTGTGTTAATCAGAGCACATTGACATAACTTTAAAAAATGCTTAAAATTGAATAATATATTGGATTCCTCTTAGCCAGTTAAGATCTGAGAGTTGGAAAGCAGAGAATGGTAGGCAAGCGACATAAGATAATTGAATAGATGAACATATTAAAATAATACACTTCAGTTTTGCTTCCTTTCATCCATTGTCCACACTGTGACCAGCATGATATTTCATGGGCTCATGTTGCTCCCTGAATCAAGCCCTGGAAAAGTCTTTTTATTGATTTTTGGAGGTATAAACCCTTAAAGAGTTTTATTATAATCTGGCTCCTAATTGCCTCTGTAGCCTCCACTCTACTCATCTTATCATACTGAACTTCTGTTACCTCTTTGAAGAGTCTATGATCTCTGGGCTTTTCTAAACACTGTTGCTTCTTCTTCTTCTTCTGCCAAGCTCATTCCCCAGAAATGCCAACTTGTCCTTTGGCTCTCAGCTTAGACGTCATTTCCACTGGGAAGCTCCCTCTGACTATCTAGGACTATAGTAGATGCCTTTCCAAGATTCTCTTATAGCTCCCAGGCTTCTCCAGCATGGGGCTGGGTTGTTATGCCCATTTATCAGTATGAATCCTTCACTAGATTAGCTTTGGGAGGGCAAGACTGTGCATGTTTTATGCAACAATTGTATCCTAGGCTATCCTAGGCCTGCAAGACTTACTTTCACACAGATGGAATAATATGTCTGTTTTTCCATCTGTGTCTATATCTATCAATCATATGTGAATATGTGAGATATATGATATATATGTAGATAGATAGATAGATAGATAGATAGATAGATAGATAGATAGATCATATGTGAATACAAGGGGAGGACTCTAAAGAACAGAATTTCTTTATAAAAATTGTATCTTTGTTTTTACACATTCAGACCTTGGTCACCTTCCATGTACTCTCCACTTGATGTAATACATCTGTCGAAATGGTTTTTCCACTGCTCAGACCAGGTATAGAACTCATCAATTTTGATGCCTTGCAGTGCTTCTGCCATTTTTTGCTTCACTTCCTTCACATCAGAAAAATGTTTCCCTCTGAGGACTTTTTTCATCCAGGGAAACAAACCAAACAGGTTGCATAGGGCAAAATCAAGTGAATAGAGAAGGTGAGGCACAAGGTCATGCTATTTTGGGTCAAAAATTGCTGAAGGCTCAGGGCAGTGTGGGCAGGTGCATTGTCAGGGTGGAAGAACCAGTCCCCTGCTTGCCGCAACTCTGGATGTTTCTTCCACAAATCATTTTGCAACCATCTCAAAACTTCCAGAGAAAAACTCTGGTTGACCATTTGACCTGGAGGAACACATTCCGAGTGCACAACCCCTCTCGCATCAAGGAAACAGATGATCATTGTTTTCATACATGTTTTAGGTTTTATTGGGGGGGTCCCCTTTGTGTGCGTGTGTGTGTGTGTGTGTGTGTGTGTGTGTGTGTAATAACAGTTCAGTGGAAGAGTGGATAGTCTTGACCCTCAAGCTCAAAATGTGTCTTAGACCAAGTATTCTGGAAGATCACCTAACTTATGTCTGATGATTTTCATCCTTGATAAACTTTCACATATCTGTATAAACTGTCTTCCTGGTTCCTTTCTGAATTCTTCCTTTAGAATTATTTTTGCTATGCTCCTCCTGATATAGCTCCTTACCTTAATAGAATGTTGTTGTTGTTGTCAGGTGCCATGGAATCGGTATCCAACTCATAGTGACCCTCATAGGGTTTTCAATGGCTGATTGTTTTGGGAATGCCTTGGGAGTGGATTGCCAGGTCCTTCTCCCATTTTTGTGGTGCTGGGAATTGAACTCAGGACCTCAGAGACTACAGCACAGCGCTCTACCAACTGAGCTAAATCCCAGCCCTCCTTAATGGAATAGTGCATTATTTTTTGGGCACAGTGCATCCAGTTTGCACTTTATTCCAACAAATCTTGCTTTCAAACTTGTTTTGTTTTAAAATATACTAGACCATGGAAATTGTGCTTTTACATTATCCACTCTATCTTTTGTTGTTTCTCTTGTTTTATTTTTGCAAATTATCTGTAGCCTGAAGCTCATCAGGAGGTCTAAGCAATCATTTATTTCCTTATAATCAGGAAGTGTGGACACTAGACTGTGGTTACCTCAGCTCATCCTATGTGGATGTTCTTGGTGGATCTGTGAAGGAAGATTTTTCATCACCAGTAGATATGTACTAAAATAAAAGTAGCAGAAAGCATTTTAATATAAACAATTATCTATTTAGTGATAGTATTTTTTGCTTTTCATTCATCTTGTAGCCCATCAACATGAAAACCTAAGGTAGTTTTGATATGTTAAATTTCTTATCTTTCAGATGCTGAATGATACCTTTAAAAATCATATGACATGTATTCATTGTTCAGTAAAAACATGAGGATCTAAAAGCCCAGCCCATATAACAATGAGGTGCTGTGGCCAAAATTCATCCCCATTTTTTAACCCCACTCATGGTCCAACTCACTACATCATCGGCCACCTGCCAACAATTGCCCCTGCTCCTCCTCCGTGTACTTGCATCTCTGATCCCTTGTCTATCACTCCTTCTACAGGCTCAAGATATATCTCTTGCTTTCTGGTCTGGCCAACTAGAAAATAAGCAAGATTACTTGATCTCTCTTACAGGATGAAGGACCCTTTCTCTTAAGAGTTATTCTGGGCCATGTTGCCTCCCTGGTTCACTAGAGGAACCAGTGTTGACTGTTATCTTGAATGCTCATGATCCCTGCAATAATGGGAACAGTGAAATACTTGAATTTTTGCTAATGTCACTATTCTACAATTGAAAGCCTGCTATTGTTGAATCTACTCCACATCACATGAGAGATGCCCCTCCCCAGAGTCTTTGCTGCAATTGAAAATCTTTATGACCTTCTAGACTAGTCTTCAAGTTGTCATGTCTTCTTTTTATAATAAATATTTTACTATACTCCTTTTATGATCCTGAAATAAAAGTGATGGATAATATAACCTACCTGCACATCATTTCAAAAAATCAATGTAATGTATAAATGAATTGAAAGAGAAATAAGAGGAAAATAATTTATAATAGGTTACTATGAACTTCATGACATAAATGGTTAAGAATTAGTATTCTAGAAGATATAATAGCATAGTCAGATGGTTGCACCTATGAACCAAACCAGCTTGTGACAACGACAAAGGCAGATGGCTAAAGATGTATTTTATTTGGAGATTCAAATAGTGTAAATGGTGCTGCTGCCAGAATATGATTTTAAAAAATAATGTAGTCAAGTCCAAACAAAACAAAGCAGTCTTGAATGAGAAGGTTGGGAAGTACGGTGTCATTATATAAAATAGAAATCACTTCTTGGCTCAAATAATATAAATAGATTTTTAACTTACACAAATATCCTGTGGGGCAATGGAAAGTTATATGGGATAACAAGATAATTTTTTATTGTCTGGCCCTGCCTCATGGACTGTAGGACATTTGGCATTCTTGGACTCAACCTAGGGATTTAATCAAAGCCAATAGTTTCTTTATCATGGTGACAACCTAAAAATGTCCTCTCCCAACTTTTAAAATGCAAGCAAGAGGATGGTAGAGCCCTCATCAAGGGCCACTGCCAAAAATACCCATCTTCCAGGGAATGTGGACAGGGAGAAGGAAGAAGTGGTAGGGGTGGTGGGGGTGTGGCTTGACCTTTATTGGGGTCTACTACGTTTTTTTCGCCTGCAGTGGTAGCCCTGTGACATCCAATCCCATCAGATCTCAGAAACTAAGCAGGGTCAGGCCTGGTTAGTACTTGGATGGGAGACCACCAGGGAATAGCAGATACTGTAGGCTTGGGAGAAGGACCTGGCAACCCCCTCCCAAAAATCAATCTGCCATTGAAAACCCTATGAACAGCAGAGAAGCACTGACAATAGTGTTTCCCCTGTTGTACAGAGGGTCGCCATGAGTCGGATACCAACTCCATGGCACCTAACAACAACAAAAAACTATATTGCCACACCCACAAGGTGTTTTACATAGTTTTTCAATTTCATCTCCAAAATTGACCGTTGAGGTAGGCAGTCTAGAGAGGGTAAATAACTTCCTGAAAGTCAGACTAGGAATCACTGAGACGAGTGGGGCTTCATTCCGTAGCAGGAACATTCTCAGCTTTCTGGCTGCACAGAAAATGAAGAAATGGTCAGTGCCACACACACAGCAGAGAGGCCCCTTTATGGAAATTTCAGGGGGGTTCCCAGCTGAGCCATACCAGATGCATGAAAGCCCAGGCCAGACAGAAAATGTCAATCAAACTATTCACAGGCTCCAGCTGAGGGAGGTCCTGTCCAGCACTGCACAGGCAGAGCCTAAATCTTGGCCTGAGACCCAACTCTGGAACAATGCCACTCTCTATGGGATTTTTCTTTTCTCTCTCTTTAAAAAAAAAAAATCCCTTCATTGTTTTCCATTTTATAATAGAAATAATAGATGCTCATTGTAAAATGTTCCTACAATCTAGAAATGTATAAAGAAGAAATGAAAATTCTGTAATTCCATCCCTGAAAAATAATTGCTGCTTACATCCTTTTGGATTTTTTGCCTGTGTATAAAAATACTAATTTTAAATAGGATCATGTTATAAATACTGTTTTTAACTTGTTATTTTATTTAACAATATATTATGATTTTTTTCCAGGCCAATATACAAAAAACTATCACTCTCCCTTATTTTCAGTGGCTGTGTAACATAGAATTATATGTCTATTTTTTTACACTAGACCCATAAGAAAATTTTGCCTAGGGCAAACAGATCCCAAGAATATATATATTTTTTGGTCACCATAAACACTGCTATGATAGACATCATTGGGAATACACCTGTATATAAGGGTGTATATATTTTTGTAGCATAAATTCTTAGAAATTAAATTACCAAATTGCCCTCTGAAAGGCTCTACCAATTTAATTATAAATTGTATATTGTAGATTTACAGTGGTGCTTGAAAATACCAGTTCCTCACACTTCAACAAACTAGCTTTAAACAATTCTCTTCTATTCCTATTGGTTTGGGGAAAATAATGCATGTTAAATCATTTAAAAATACGCTAAAGTACATGAAAAAGTAATGATCTTTTGAAAGCACACTTGTCAAAAGTTTCCATTGAAATATTGTAAATCTCCAGAGCCATGATGGGGCTCCCATGAAAGATGCCTGCAGGGAGCCTGCAAAGGTGGACTTACCTAAAAAAGAATCTTTGCAGATTTAATTAAATTAAAAATTACACGATGAGCATATCCCACATTACAGTGGGCCTTATAACCAATGGCAATTGAGAAAAGAAGAGAAGACAGGGAGGATAGGGTGACATGAAGACAGAGGCAGAGATTGGAGCTATGCAGCTACAAGCCAAGGAACGCCAAGAATTGCCAGGAGCCATCGGAAGCCAGAAGACAGGCATGAAGCAAGTTCTCCCTCAGAGCTTCTGGCAGGAACCAGACATTCTGGCACCTTTGTTTTGAACTTCTGGCCTCCAGAACCATGAGAGAATAAATTCATGTTGTTTTATGCCACCAAGTGGCATAAAACCAAATTTTAGACCATGATCAATTCCATTATTTATTTAAGAAGTTCCTTGCTGATAGGCATGTAGGAATTACCAAAATCTTTTTGTTTTATGCCACTAATTTATTTCAGTTCCCTAGGGAACTAACTGACATCTCTCTAAGCATTTCCTTCTTCACACACACATGTACAATACACACTTTAACTTCAATAGGATCGTTGCATATACACTATTTTATATATTGGTTTTTTATTCAACAATATATCCAAATATCCATGTTAGTTAAAATAGAGCCACATCATCTATTTTTAAACATTCAGATGGAAAAAATTAATAAGATAGGACTCAAAATCATAAAATTCATTATTTTAAAGTGTGTATGATCAGTGAGTTTTAGTTTATTCACAATGTTATGCAACCTAATTGCAGAATTTTTTTGTCACACATCCCCAAAAGAAATTCTGTACCCATTAGAAGGCCTCCCTGCTTCCTTCTCCATCCAGCCTCTGGCTTCTACCAATCTACTTTCTATCCCTGTGAATTTGTCTATTCAATATTTTGTGTACATGGCATCACATAATGTGTGTCCTTCTGTGCCTGGCTTCTTTCTTCCTTCTTTTCAATTTCCTTTCTTTCTTCCTTCCTTCCTTCCCTTTTTTCCCAGTACTTGGGGGTTGCACCCAGGGCCTTGCCCATACTTCACAAGGTCTCTATCTCCAGTCCACTTTTTATTTATTTATTTATTTTTATTTTGAGACACCATCTCATTAAGTTATGCAGGCTGCCTCTGACATCAAATTCACGATCCTTATGCCTTGCCTCCCGATCCTTCTGCCTGAGATTACAGGCTTGTGTGTAAATTTTCGTGTGCACATGCTTTCATTTCTTCAGGGCACATACCTAAGAGTGGAATTGTGGAGTTACATGATGATACTAGCTTAGCTTTTTGAGGAAATGCCAAACTTTTTCCGTAGTAGCTGTGTCATTTTCCCTTCCCACCAGCAATGTATAAGGATTCCAGTTTCTGTATATCCTCGTTTATGCTTGTTATTTTCCAGTTTTTAAACGATTATAGTTATCCTGATGGGTATGAAGTGGTGTCTCATTGTGGTTTTGATTTGTATTTCATTAATGACTAATGATTTTGAGCACATAATCACTTTTAATCTTTCAGTATATATACCATGATCAATTCCATTATTTATTTAAGAAGTTCCCTGCTGATAGGCATGTAGGAATTACCAAAATCTTTTTGTCATTATAAGCAATTTTCAGTAAATCTATTTACCTTGCTCAATTTTTATTGAGATCCTTAGTGTAGCCTCAAGATTAAGATTGCTAGTGAAAAAGCACACTCATTTTACCTTTTGATATATGCTGCCAAAATGTCTTCCTGAAAAGTTATGTTTATTTTCTGGTGGTGCCTGTTTCTTCCCATGCTAGTTAATGATGTCACAATGAACCAACCATGCCAGGAATGCAAGAACTGTCATATTTACTTATTTACTTAAAATCCATTTAAATTAGACTCAGTGGTCTATCATGTGGATGTTGGGGAGAGATTAAATTATAGCCCAATGGCATGGTTTGAATGTGTCCCCCAGAAGTTCATGAGTTGGAAACTCAATCCTTAAATTCATATGTTAATGTTACTAGGAGGTGGGGTTTTCTGGACTTAATTAGGATTGGGTAATGTTATGAAGCCTGCAACTGTAGCACTGTGGTGTCCGATCCTGTCAGATCTTGGAAGCTAAGGAGGGTTGGGCCTCATTAGTACTTGGATGGGAGACCACCTGGGAACACCAGGTGCTGTAGACTTGGGAGAAGGACACGGCAACCCATTCCCAAACATCGATCTTCCATTGAAAACCCTATGAACAGCAGAGAAGCACCGACAATAGTGTTTCACCTGTTGTACGTAGGGTCGCTATGAGTCGGATACCAGCTCGACAGCAACTAACAACAGTATCAATGTTATGAAGATGCCCCCTCCCGTGTCATTAGTGGCTGCAGGGGAAGAAGCAAGCTCTTGCTCTGTGTTGCCACAAGATGCTCTTTACCATGCTATGATGCAGTAAGAAGGCCCTTGCCAGAAGTCAACATCATGCCCTTGGCCTTCTAAGGCTCCAGTACAATAAGCCAAATAAACGTCTATCTTTATAAGTTATCTAGTCTCAGGTATTTTATTATAGCAAAAGAAAACTAAGACACCCTAATTTAGGATTTCCACAAAACCTCTACCCTACTCTAAGCCACAAAGTCTTACAAAATCCCCAGGGGTTCTTAAAATTATGCAGTGCAGCACAGAGCTCCCTCCTACTTCTGTCCACAGTGCTACCACACAGAAACTTACTTTCCACGTCCTTTGGCTTTTGATGATTATGCTATTTCTGAGCCCTACGTGGGATTCTTTAAAAAACTGTGAACCTAGGGCATGGGTTCCTATCTCCAGGAGACTGCTGGTTGCTGCCCTCCTGGGGAACATGCTGCCCTACCAACCCTTTAAATCTGAGATTTCTTCCTCTTCTCTATAAACCAATCCCTCTGTCTCTCTCTTCACTTGTCTAACTTCATCTCTCTTTCCCACTTCCTTATGAAGCCAAACATAATCTCATCAATAAATTTGTTGTTGTTATTGTTGTTAGGTGCCATCAGGTGAGATCCAACTCATAGCAACCCTCATAGGGTTTTCTATGACTAATTGTTGCATATAAATGACAGGAAAAGCCAGGATGATTTTCCCTCCCACATCTGGACAAGTCAATGAGATAAGAAAACAGAAAGGCTAGAACTGGGGTAGAGCATAGTTATAGGGAGAACTAACACAAATTAGGGCTGGGATTTAGCTCAGTTGGTAGAGCGCTGTGCTGCAGTCTCTGAGGTCCCGAGTTCAATTCCCAGCACCACAAAAATGGGAGAAGGGCCTGGCAATCCACTCCCAATGCAATCCCGAAAAACAGTCAGCCATTGAAAATCCTATGAGGGTCGCTATGAGTCGGATACTGACTTGACGGCACCTAACAACAACAACAACACAAATTAATTGCTGTAGTTCTGCTTCAGTCTGATGTTTAGCAGTATTTCATGTTCATTAATCTGACACATGCAAAAAATTCTTTGTTCTTTGGTCATTTTCTGTTGAGATGTTTATTGTTTTCTGTACTGATTATAAATCTTTTTAACCTTTGTGACTCCAGTATTAGATTAATCTCTATGTGTTTTATTTAATGATACTGGTTAAATTTTCACGTGTTCATTATTTGTTATTAAACCTATTTTGCAAATCATCTTTTTATTTTCTTTGCCCATTTCTTAATGAGCATTTGACTTTTGCTTACTTACGTGTGTTGTTGTTGGTATCCGATTTATAGTGACACTCCATACAACAGGTGAAACACTATTGTCAGTGCCTCTCTGCTGTTCATAGGGTTTTCCGTGATGGACTGATTCTTGGGAGTGGGTTGCTGGGTCCGTCTCCCAAGCCTACAGCACCTAGTGTTCCCAGGCGGTCTCCTATCCAAGTACTAACCAGGCCTGGCCCTGCTTAACTTCAGAGATCTGACGGGATTGGATGCCACAGGGCTATGGCTGCAGGCTTACTTGTGTGTAGGCACTTTTTATAGCAAAGATATTCAATCCCTCAAATATTTCACAAGTGTTTTGTCTTAGTCTGTTATTTACTGGCCAAGTTTTCTATCATTCTATAAGTTGCTAATTTTTTGTAATCAACTTTCAATATTTCCCTTTTTAGGGTATAGATGACTTCTCCTCTTCCTCTTCCCCATCCCTCTCCCTCTCCTCCACTTCCTCCTCTGCCTCCTCATCCTTCCTCTTCACTAGCAGGTTGAACCCAGGGCCTCACACATGCTAGGCAAGTGTTCTACACTGGCCTGAACACCAGCCCCATTGTTATTTTTTATTTTGAGACAGGGTCTTGCTACATTATGCAGGCTGCCACTGGCCTCAAGCTTGGTATCCTCCTACCTCAACCTCCCAACTTGCTAGGTTTATAGGTATGTGCTATAGCACTTCACTTGTTTGGACTGTTTTGTTCTTTATTTTTCCCTTTTGCTGTTCTAGGGGTTTGAACCCAGAGACTTGCGTATAATTTGTAAGTGCTCTGCCACCGAGATGCACCTCCAGGCCCCTTGTTAATTTTTTTTATCTTGAGACAGGGTCTCTCTAAGTTACACAGGCTGCCTTTGGCCTCAAATATGTGATACTCCTGCCTTCACCTCTAGAATAGCTGGGATTACAAGAATGAGCCACTGTGCCCAATCTGGACTTCTTATTTGGGGTCACAATAAACTTTGTCCACACCAAGAAGTATTCTAAATTTTGTTTTGGTGCTACCCATACTTTACTCTTTATATTCTTGTGTATTTAAACTATCTGAACCTGGGCAAGATGGCACATGCCTGTAATCCCAGCAATTTGGGAGGCAGAGGCAGAAGGATCTCAAGTTCAAGGCCAGAAGTGGCCAGTGTAATTTACTGAGACCCTGCCACAAAATAAAAAACAGACAGTGGGCTGGGGTGCAGCCAAGTGATAAAATACTTGCAAATATGTGCAGTGCCCTGAGTTCAGCAAGTACTACAAACAAACAAAGCAAAGTAAAATAAACTAGCTGGATTGTTGGTGTATGTGCATGTTTGTGATGTGTGGAGAAAGAACATAATTTGGCTATCAAGTTTTCCCAAAACTGTATATTTGTCAATTCATCAATTATCTGTGATTTAAATTGCTGTTTTCTTTTCTTTTTCTTTTTTTTTTTTAAAGACAATCTTGTTATGTAGCCGAGGTTGGTCTTGTATTTACAATCTTCCTGTCTCAGCCTCCTCAGTACTGATATTTTTTAAAAGTGTACTCCAAAATCACTCAGCTCTGAATTGCTGCTTTTATTATCCTATTTGTTGTTGCTGTTGTTAGTCAAGTCTAGTCTGACTCATAGTGACCCTCATAGAGTTTTCCATGGCTGACTCTTTCAGGATTGATTCAGGAATGGGTTTCCATGTCTTTCTCCCATTTTTGCAGCTGGGGATCAAACTCAGGGCCTCAGAGAGTGCAGCATGGCACTCTACCAACTGAGCTATACCCCAGCCCCATTGCCCTATTACATTTTCTAATTAGTGCTACTGAGATATATATATGTGTGTGTGTGTGTGTGTGTGTGTGTGTGTGTGTGTATACAAATTATATATATATATATATATATATATATATATATATATGACTGTGATGACATAAGTTCTATCTTGGTTCTTGAGGAAGAAGTTGTTCATAGCATGGCCAAGCGGAATGCTACAAGGAGCGTAGATCCCCGAAGATATATATATTATATATAATATATAATATATAATATATATTATGTATAATATATAATATATATTATATATAATAATATATATTATATATATTATAATATAATTATATATAATATAAATAAAGGAAATTATATATATTTCTGGCTATCTAATTGAACAAATTATCCAAGAATCTGGACCTTATG